>PVIW01003064.1:41552-184721 GCA_004026585.1 Noctilio leporinus | reverse complement strand
CTTGTTGTTTGTTGATTTGCTGATGATTGCCATTCTGACAGGTGTGAGGTGGTATCTTAATGCAGTTTTAATTTGCATCTCTCTGATGACTAGCGATGTTGAGCATTCTTTCATATGGCTCTGGGCCCTTTGTATATCTTCCTCAGTGAGTTGTCTGTTCAGGTCCTTTGCCCATTTTTTAATTGGGCTGTCTGTCTCCGTGGTGTTGAGTTGCATTAGTTCTTTATATATTTTGGAGATCAGACCCTTGTCTGAGGTATCATTGGCAATTATGTTTTCCCATACAGTTGGTTCCCTTTGAATTTTGCTAATATTTTCTTTAGCTGAACAGAAACTTTTCAATTTGATATAGTCCCATTTGTTGATTCGTTCTTTGATTTCCGTGGGTAAAGATTTTGTACGTGACCATATTGAGTGAGAGTGACAATGACAGAAACCTAGTGCACTGGTGGCTGGGGAAGTTAACCACTGTAGTTATTACTGGATAAAGAGGCCCCCTTTTTCCATGTAGGTGGTAAATGGCTCGGGAGGAGAAATAGGAGCAGGTGAGGGGGATGTATCCAAGTGCCATTAATTGTATTAGTTAAAAATTTAAAACAACAGCAGCACTTTTAAAATTTTCTTCTTACAAAAGAAATGTATGTTCAATATAAGTAAGTTAAAAATATAAATGATTCATTTTTATTATTATTTTTAAAATATTTTATTTATTATTTTCAGAGAGAGGGGAACGGAGAGGGAGAGAAACATCAATGTATGGAGGACTTTCATCTGCTTCCAGCTACAGACCCGGCTGGAGACCTGGTTGGAGACCTGGCTTGCAACCTGGTTATATGCCATGGCTGGGAATCAAACCAGCGACCTTTGGGTTCACAGGCTGGTGCCTTATCCACTGTGCCACCAGACAGGGCTAGATGATTTAAAATAAACATTACTTATCAGTTCTATTCTTGTAGTCTTTTTTCTGTGTGTATGTGAGAGTTTTTATTTTTTGCATATGTAATTTTAACCAAAGAGGCATATTGTATATGCTGTGGTACACTCTATTTTCTTCCCTTAACTCCCTTTAAATTGATTAGACTGTAAATACCTTTCCATGTCATTTAATAGTCTTCTGAGCAGCCTTTCAAATGTGTGCCCAGTATTCCATACATGGGTGTATTTTTATTTAAGCCATCCCTTATGGTTAAACAGTTTTGTATCATGTGTTTTCCATTATTGTCAATAATATACTTTTTTTTTTTTTTTTTTACCCACTGAACTCTGGGTTTTATAGCTAGCAGCCTTGTTTGGGAACAGTTCAGAGAGAAGCTGACTCAATTTTAGAAAATCCCAGCTGACTCCAACATAGGTTATTGTGCCTGCCCTTTTCATTTCTTCTTTCCTTTTTAATTGTTCCCCTGTCTTCATTTCCCAGATCTGTAAGAGGGAAGTACAGGGCTCTCTATCTCCTCCAGCTCACTCAGTCTTGCTTTTGATCTCAGAAGCTCACAGAACCCAAGGCTGATTCTCACTATACTACCCTGCCTCAGCTCCTTGTTTGTTTAAAGTATTGTAATTAGGGACACAGTTAAAGAATAAGATAGTAATATGAGGATTAGGCAAGAAAGGACAGTTGCCTACCTGACCCATGCCAAACTTCATTACTTCTTATTCCTCAGAGGTTAGCCAGTCACAATTTTTTAACTTGTTTTTTTCAGTTGTCTCTTTGTTTCTATATAACATGCTTATATAGAAATTTGTTCCATATTAAGTTTTATCTATTGTTTTCCTTCTATATAGAGAGTTTTCTGCTATCTTAGCCATTTCCCCTCCTTGTATTCTATTGCTTGAGTCATGTAACACTTTTAATTAAACCAACATTTGTTATGTACATCTATTTACTATGACTATATACACATTGTTCACAGCTGAGCCACAGCTGAGCCAAATAATATACAAGAGTTATAATTCCTTTTTTTGTGAATCATTTTATTTTCCCATAGTTCATAATTGCCCCCCTTTCTTTTTGTATATTCATTTGCACTTACTACTAATACATCCCTAAAGTCTCTATTAGAGTTTAAAAATATTTCTCAACATGGCTGAAGCTATCAGATAATTTATCAGTCTTCCTAGTCCCCTTTTTGGGAGATGCTTTTCTAGAACCCTCTATCTGCTTTTTCCTGAGCTGTCCTTGGATTTCTCTTCATTGTTATCTTCGAAATTCACTTTGTTTTACCCCTATGTAGGATTCTTATTTCCTGGATTCTTTGCCTTTCTCTTTCTTGATTTATTCCTGTGGTGTGCTAATAAATGTTTGACAACCAACCGGGGGTGGGGTGGGATGTTGAGGAGGGTTGAAGCCCTAGTTTATAATGTATTTTCTGTGCTCATAGCCACCTTGGCTGATATTAAGCGACCAATGTATGTTGCTAAACTTGGTGTATCAGGATTCTCTAGAGAAACATAATATGAGAATATAATATCTTCCTCATAATCTTTTCTGATAGAGAGATATTGATGTCTATCTATCAGAAGAGATTGATTATGAGAGCTGGTGCATGTGACTATGGAAGCTGAGAATTCCCACCGTGCGCCTTCTTCAAGCTGGAGAACCAGGAAAGCCGCTGGTATAGTTCCAGTCTGAGCCTGAAGGCCTAAGAACCAGGGATGCCACAGTTTAAATCAAAGGGCAGAAGACCAATGTCCCAGTTCAGCAGGCAGCCAGGAAGCAAAAGGGTAAATTTCTCCTCTGCTTTTTTGTTCTCAGGTAGGTCCAGATTGGATGATGCTCACCGCTTTGGAGGACCAGGTACTTTACTGAGTCCTCCAATTCAAATGCTAATCTTGTCCGGAAACACCTTCACAGACATACCCGGTAATAATATTTAATCTGGGCACCCCGTGGCCCAGTCAAGTTGATCTGACACTAACCCTCACATTCTGAATTGGGCAGGGATGCTCTTGTGGGCTGGTAAGAGCTGCTACAGCCACACCCTAATGTTGATGGATCACATCTTTTCATAGCCTCTTCAGAAAGGGTACATGGGAAATGAATGCTTTGAAAACTTTCACTTAAAAAAGAAATGACTACCTCACTTACACTTGATTGATGATGTCTTGATTTTGAAATCCAGGTGGGGAATGATTTTCACTCAGAACTTTAGAAGTGTTGCGCTATTTTTCTTTTTTCTTTTTCTTGTTTCCAGTGTTGAAGTGAGAACTCCAGTGCCATCTGGGTTCAATGCTCTGTATGATTTTTCTTTTTCTTTTTTAGGAAGCCTTTAGTATCTTCTCTTTATCCTTGGTGGTGGGAAATTTCATGTTGATGCATCCCTGCCCCGCTAATTGTTCTGTGTCCTTAGCAGACCCTTTCCAATCAGGAAGCTCATGCATTTTAATTCTGGGAAGCTTTTCTATATTTATTTGATGTTCTCTCTTTTATCTCTCTTTTCCTAGAACTCTGTATTTGTTATATTTTAGATCCCTGGCTTTGATTTTCCAATTTTCCTTTTTTTCCTTTTTTTTAATTGCTGGGATCTTTTTCCTAAGTATACACCAACCTGGTGAGCACTGTCAGTTGTTGCTGTCAGGGTGATGGTGCCTGGGTGTGGGGTGGAATCCAACATGTGTGTCCCCTCTGGAGGGCCTACCTGCCTGGCACAAGGCTAACAGGATTGAGAGGTGGAAACAGCACAGACTTTTGATCCAGATAAATCTGGTTTTGAGCTGCACACCAAGGACACATTATCTAATGTCTCAGTTCTTCGGTTCTCTAGTTTGGAGCAGAGGGTGTGTCACCCTTTGGGGAGGGGCAGATCAGGTGAAAGGAGGACATGGCCCTCCCATTGTGCCACCCTCCCCTAAAAATGTAAAACTTCACGAGAGATAACATTTTATAATACCTAGTATCACAGTTAAGTAATTCCATCGAAATAACAGGGAACATTTTGAAGCTTAAATAGGAATATTGCTTTTCACTGATAAAGTTAAATTGTCTTCTTTCAGCTGCCTTTCCTCATCCTTCCTTCCTTGACCAAATTAACGCCAATAATGGTGGCTAAGATTTATTGAGCATTTACCATGTGCCAGGCCCTGTTCCAAGTACTTAACATGTATTTATTTAATTCTTACAACAACCCAGTGAGGTAGGTGGCATTGTTATTCTCATCTGCACCTGAGCAACAAAGGCTCAGAGAGCCTAGGGTTCCACACCTTATAAATGTAGTGCTAGGGTTTAAACCCTGCAATTAACTATGGATTGTATGCTTTTATGAAATCTTCATGGGGAGACTACTGTGTCTGAATCCCTCTCCTGAAGGAAGCAGGGGACTTGGGAAGGTCTCCCTGGTGGGGAGGCTGAGTATCCCCAGCTCTGCTGGGTGCTAATGAAAAAACATAGCACATCCCAACCCATGTGGGAGGAGTCTTCTTAATGTTTTACACCCTTTACAGCTGTCCCAGAGAGTTGCTTCATTGCTGGCCAGTGGGGGCCTCCAGTGTGAGCAACCTCAACCACTGCCTTGCAGTTCCACCTCCAAGGCCAGGTTCAGCTCCAGGCAGGCAGGCCTTGTTTTCTGTAGCAGCTGGGGCTGGCTCAGCAGAGCGAGGGGGCAGCCAGGGACGCTCGAGTGCAGGTGCCTGTCTCTGAATGTGCAATCATGCAAATCCAAGGACCCAGACTGACGTAAATTGAAAGGCTGGTGTTCATTTCCAATCAACTCAACTGTCTGTTGCCAGAGCAGCCCAGACTGGTTGGTAGTCCTAGCCTCATCAATTCAAACGAGTGATTCTGCTGATAGAGGAAAGAAATGTGGGGTGAATTCCAATCACAGCCTGCTTCCTTTGGGCAGGCAGCCTCTGGGGAAGGTTTTAGACACCTTCCCAGAGAATAATTGTCACAATAACTGGCCATGAGACAGGAGGTGCTGCTTGAGAAGGAGGCCAGGGAAACCACATCCTCTGGTGTCTGGATTTTGAAGAGCACCTGACCCTCCCTCCTCTTTTTACACAGGGGTTAAGCGACAGCTGGTGAAGGTCAGGGACTTGCCCAAGGGCACACAGCACACTACGGGACTGACCCTCCTGATTTCCTTTTAGCCACTCCACCCAGCAGGCTCTCTCCCTAGCTCATTGCGCCAGGTCACAGGTAAGCTTAACACCTACCAATAGCACTTTTCTGAAAACCATTTGGGGATACTAGTAATTGCAAACTTAAGTTTCATAGGAAGAACTGAAAGGGTTGGTTAAAGCACCGAAAAGGGAAGCTGGGGGCAGGTTGTTGTGCAAAGTCTGGGCCTTGTCTCATCGACAGAGAGGTGCAGGCCACAAGGCATCACCCTCTCTGACCTCTTCTCATGGACTCCCAAGGGTACTTCAGATCAGACCTTAACTGTAGATCATTTATTCTGTAAGCTGGGGCCCTTGCATAGCCAGTAATAGAAAACAGCTCCAACTAATAAAAGTCAAACCTGGGTGCCCTTTCTCCACCAGCAGAACAACATGCTCTCTGTCCACCTGGCCCATCCTGACTGCCCTACAGAATGGGGACATGTTACATAGACCCTTGACGCCTCTTCACTGCTCAGCCCTGCCTTGCCCCTGGCCTTCAATGTCCATGACGGTGCTTGAGAGATGAATTTCATTAGGTTTCTAATTTGTTGTAGGTGCCAGGATCATGTTATTCAAATGCCACAGAGGTCTGTACAAGGAGAACCCATGAAATGGTATGGGCTTCCTGGTGCTGAATCCCCAATTCAATGCTATCTTTAAGGTATTTCCTGCCAAGCTGGTCTGTATGCTGAAGCTCCCAAGCCTGGCAAACCAGCAGAGGCTGTTCTGGCACCAAATAGTGGTTACACCATTCCTTTCCTTTCTTCTCATTTCTTCTTCTTTTTTAACCCTCAGTGTATCCCATCCCATCCCATCCCATCCCATCCCATCATCACATTTCCAAAGAAATGGTAAACATTTCACTTGGTTAAAACACCTAGGCAATTGTAGCTCCCTAAGAATGAGCACCCCAGTTCAAAGGCTAGAAAGATTGAACATCCATTTTCTGTCTTAACTTAGGGCAGCCCACTTACCATCCTAGAAATTGACTTGCAGTCTCATAACCCTGATTCTGACTTCCTAGGAGATAGAATCTGGTTGGCCGTCCATGGCTCGAGTGTTTATTGTTGGCCCAGTCATCAGAAGGATCAGGGTCACCGACACTACTGTTAAGAGCCACCCATGTGATCTGCTTTGGGGAACTTTATCAAAAGAAATGGGGTTTTGCCCTGGATACATGGCTCAGTTTGTTGGAGTGTTGTCCTGTGCACCTAAAGGTTGTGATTCAATTCCTAGTCAGGGAATATACCTAGGTTGTTGGCTCAACCCCTGGTTGGGGCATGTATAAGGAGGCAACCAATCTATGTTTCTCTCTTTGCCCTGCTCCCAGCCCCTAAAATCAGTTAAAACATATCCTAGGCTGAGGGTTAAATAAAAAAGAGAGAGAGGGGGGAAAAAAGGGGTTTCTAGCAAGCTGAGATATCTACTTCCATTGCCCAATTAAATGTTCAACTTACGTGGCTTTTATGTCACCATTAGTTTATTTGAGTTTGGGGACTGTTAGCCCCTTTGCCCAAGGCCAGACCACCCTGCAGTCAATCATCCCCTCAGGTGTGTGGAATCAGGCTCTTTGGAGTGGTGAGGGGGAGCTTTGACTATGAAACCATCTCCTTGCAACTCAGATTTGTAAGCTTTGGTCTAATCCTTTTGTTTTTATAGGTGAGAAAACTGAGGTTCAGGGAGGAGACGTACTGCTCAAGGTTAGCTCACCCCCAACAGATACTTTGTGAAGTGGGGAGGCTGGAAGAACCACCTTGGTAAATCATTCAAAAGCCATCAGCACACTGTGGAAACGCTGACTGGACCAAGATTATATCTTTGTAGTAAGATTTGTGGCCCTCGGAGGCCTTCCTGTAACAATGTCTATGGAGGTTTTAATGATCTGTCTACTAGGCATTTCCAAAGCATTCATTGTAGAGAAGGCCGAGGTGTTCATGCTATTATCCTGAAGCTAATTTCTCCCTGGACTCTCATGCCCTGGAAGCAAGAGAGCATGGACCTGGGGAATGACCAGGAGTGCACCAGCCTTTGATTCTTGTCCTTTTGACCTTGTGCTGCGGACAAAAGATGACTTTTTACACCTGCTTCAAACTACTGTTACAGAGGGTTTTGAAGGAGGGGCTGAAGGAGCCTACCACAGCCTAGTGTTTCTGCCTGTAAAATGCCTTCCGGTAGTTCTTATGCTTTGAACCCTGGCATAGGACTATTGCTGGGAACCAGTGGAGTGTAGGATCAAGCTGAGGGTGGAGGTAGGAGTGGGCTGATGTGAAAAGAGGGCATTGTCACAGCTTCTTTGAGTTCATTGTATCCCAGATCGTAAGGAGGCAAAAGGGTGAGGGAGGAGAAGATGAAAGGTAAGCCAGGGAAAATAAGTGAAGGAAGTAGGTATTAAAATAAGAAGTGAAATTTGTGGCAAGCAGATCCAATGTGTTGTTCGTGTTCAACTGGATTAGGAACATAAAATGAAAGCAAATAGATTTAATGGGGTGGGGATGATTAACGGTGTCTTGAGATCTGTCAGGAAATGACTGTTCAGAGGGAGTGCTGCAAGAGAAAACTGAACTTAATTCTTATCTCCTTATGATGTTTTAGTTGCTTAAATTCTATTAGTACACACCTGTACAACCAGAAAGAAAGAGGGGCCTGTGGTTTAATATGTTGTTTGCAAAGTAACTTGAGAAATGAATATCTTGAGCATGTGCTCCAGCTGTATCAAAGACTAGTTTTTTTCCCAGACCAGCAGATATCCCCACTGATACTGGTGACTGGTTAAAAGTCACCTTCCAGTGAAATGAAAGTACAGCTTCTCTTGGTCTCCTAGGTCCAGCCCTTTGCTGTGAGGTTTTATCTGCACCATAAACCTTACAGAAAACCTTCTGTACTTGGAGTGCTCATAAAAATTTGGCCTTACTCATCTCTGGATGGTTTCATATTGCTGTGTGCTATAATGGGGTTTGGATTTTTCAGACTGCTCGAATATGGGGACTTATGGCAGAAAACAATAATTGTGCCCTTCTTACTTTTAACAAGATAGGCCTGCCCCCTTGTAGAAGGCAGTGAATACCCAGCCAGACCATACATTTCTTGGTCTCCTTTGCAGGTGGGTGTGGTTGACAAAGGAACACAAATAGAAGCCCACAGTCCTTCCTTACAAGAGATGGCCTGCCTTCCCTTTTCTCCTTCTTTCTTTCCAACTGGTTAAAATATAGACCAGTGCATACCTGTGGAATAATGGAAGAAGGGGCTTGAGGCCTGGGTTGGCTTTGTGCAATGGAGTGGCCTACCTATCTTCCTATTCTATATCTAAACTAACGAAGAAGTTACAGCTTTGCGTTTTTCCCTTTTTCTTATTATAGGCATGTTTTCCCAACTTCCTGCAAAGATGTGAGCTATCTTTCCATCTTGCTTCTCAAGAAAGGGAGACTGAGTTCTTGGTCTGATGGGCATCATGTGTATTGTGAGGGAACGAAGGAAGCGAGTCTGAGGAGAAAGTAGAGGAAAGGAAGTATCTCTGTGGGAAGAAGGATTTCATGAGCACTAAACAGGATGTTAGGAAGGAGAAGGTGGAAATCTCAGGCTGGCCCCCAGAACTGGGACTGAGCCTGGAAAATTATTAAGGAGTGGGAGGATATAGGTGGAGATGGGGGAGCAGAGCTGGCCAAAGGAGTGCTGTTCAAACACCTTGTGGAGACTGAGTCACGGCATTTGAGATGAGCCCAGGTACCTATACTAGCAGCGGAACTTCCTGTAGATATCTGATGAAGCCTTCCCTTCATCCACATTCGTACCTTGACTGTCATTGCCCTCAACCAGAGTGACATCTATCCACGTTCTAAGACTTTGTTCAGCCTCACTGGTCGCTCTGTGGAGCTCCTCGCTGCACCCGCTACTCTGGTAGACTGCTGGACTTGAGAAAAGCCCAGTGGTAGTGGAAGCCCTCCCAGTGCCTGGCATTGGGACTGGAGTTGCCAGACATAGAGGAAAACATACAGGATGCTTTGTAACTTTGAATTTTGGATAACAGTGCATCATTTTTGTACAAGCGTGCCCAATGCAATAATGCATGTATCTTATCTGGCAACCCTACTTGAGGGGAGGAGGATTGCTAAAAGTCTCTTGAGTGAAGCCAATGGTAGTAACACCAATGTTACATTACTCTTTCATGAGTGTAGGTGGTACAGTGTTTAAGAAGATTAATTTCAGTGCCACCCATGGCATGAAGTTGAAGTCAGGATCCCCAACCTGACTGAAACTTCTTGTGGGGGTGGGCAGGCACTTACCAGATACATCCAAGCATTCCATTCAGCATGAGCACAGGGCGGAGTGTGCTGGGCATTCAGTGAAAACTTTGCTGCCAGTGAATTGGAAGCCCTATGCTGAGCTGAGTGAGCACTGGATCGGGAGTCAGGAGACTGGGCACAGGGCCACTTGGCATATGTTCTTGAGCAATTTTCTTTACCTGCAGGCCCTGTTTCCATTAGATGTAAAATAAGGGGTTTGGATTAGGATTTATAGTTTTCAAACACATTTATATTACGAAAACCTTTAATTCTATGACTGTCATATCTTGAGGAATACCCCAGTGATGAGTATGTTATCTCTGTAAAAAAAAGAAGAAGAAGAAGAAGAAAGAAAAGAAAGAAAGAGAGAAAAAAAAAAAGAATTTGTGGATTTCAGTGGGTGCCCTTTAGGAAATGGGAGAAGAAGAGAGAGTGTGCAACTAGGTAGGAGCCAGTTCTGTGTTGCCTTCGTAAAGCCGGTCACCAGCTTGGTAGGACCCATAGTCATCTCTCTATTAATAGTCAATAAGCATGACTGGCCCCATTTTTTCCTTTCCCCCTATTGCATGGATTTGGGAAAGTCCCCTTTCTCCCAAGAGGTTTTTGGGGACCTCCAGGGTTGCTACCCTGTCCCAGGACATCAGCCTGGCTGCTGTGGTCACGGAGTCTGTCTCAGGCTACCCAAGGGCCTGTGTTCACTGCCGTCAGGGTTGTCATGAAACCCTGGCTGTCTAGCTCAGTTTCAGGCTTCTCTGCTCATTGCCATCCCTGCTACCCTGGCCCAAGCCCTCTAGGAAGAGCCAATCCCTTCCGATTTGCTCTGAGCTCAAATGAGGCTCCTACCTCCCCTCCCGAAGTCTAAGTTGGGGCACACTCCAACTTAGCCTAATGAGCCATGGCCCATTTCTCATTTCTCAGGTATTTGCTCTTAAAGGAGACCACTGGGGCTAAGGCCTGGGCAGAGCTGATGGTTCAGCATGAATTTCTCTCTAGGAAAAGCCATTTTTCTTCTGCTTTCAGGCACGCAGCACACAGGGTGGCTTGAGAGATCATTTTACATTTCTTTCTATAGCACATGCATGCCGGGACAAGAAAACCTCAGTTTCCTCTGAGGGCAATGGGTGGAGACTGGCCTTTCACTGAAACCGAAAAGCCTAGAAGCTTCCCCAAATAAAGGGGGTTCCAAATGAAATGACAACCTCTGCTTCTAGAAACTAACTAGAAACTCCCCAAATAACACTTCCCTCAATAAATTTTTAAAAATAACAAAACACCAAAACCCCTCTTTCCCAGGTACTCTGTTAAATACCCAATGTCCTGTGCTAGGTTTCTATTGAATAAAAAAATAAATAAATAAACATTCGGAGACTTATAGTCTGGTGGAGGAGGTTAGAATAATACGGAGCAAAACTGAGGGTCCAGGGCTCTGTTGTATGGGATCAGAAGGCAGCCCTGGGAAATGTGAGCGGTGGGAATTATGGGGGTTTGGGGCACCCAAGGGTCTTCCTAGGAGGAGATAGAATTTCAACCAGGTCTTGAAGGATGATTCTACTTTGAAAAAACAAACAAACAAATAAACAAACAAAAAACAGAAGGAATAAGAACATTCAAGTACAACATCCTGACACTCCGTAACCTGGCAGTGTGAATGAGTGTGCTGTGCCTGTGGGAAAGTTAAGGGACTCAGGTAGCAGCACCAGGTGTCCTCACTCCTTTTCACTAACTGGGACAGAAGGAGGGTTCAGGTAATGTGGCCACTGGGTGTGGCTGTCTGGAGAGCTGTGCTAAGGCCACAGGGCTTAGCTCAGAGGAGTCTGATTAGTGATGTTGGCTAGAGGTGCAGGAGGGGAGGGGAATGCATGTGCTTCAAGATGTGCCATTTTTGCCCTAGAAACTCTTTGATGGATGTTCAAAGGACCCTCCGGCGTGGGAACTTTCTTCCTTTTTCCTCTCTGGAATTTACCAATAGATGCTGAGAGTGAAAGTTGGAGGCTCCGAATGATACCTTTTCATTTCTGCCAAGCATTCCAGCCTAGTTTTTACCAACTGCCAGCTGTTGCTTTTCAAGTTGCTCAGAGAAGCCAGGGTCCCTGTCTCTGCTGCCTGATTATAGGCAAGAGCAGTCTTTTCAATTGAGCACAAATAACTTTGGTTCACGGGAAGGCGATGAGGACACCAAAGGGTGGAAGAGAACAGGGGGAATTCTACTTGTTCATATGTCTTGTTCAAAGTACATATACCTAACACTTGCAGATACTCATGTGGGCATGCTGTTACCTAACGTGTGTTGTATTGCTTCATGTACCCAATCCTTATCTCCCTATCAAGGCTGCAACATCCTTGAGGTCAGGGACTGTACTGTCTTTATCTTAAAAGGTTAGAGACAGGAACTGGGTCTGGGCTCTTTGTGTCTCTACCTTGCCTTTCACATGGTGGACACTGTCCTTCAGAATGTTAGGTGCTCATAAAATGACTATTGAACTGCTTTGAGGGTCCTGCCTATGGTTTGTCTGTTTTAAAGATTATGAAATTGAGCTGAAGTCTTTGAGTCCAAGCAGTTGGCAGAATCTAACAATGTGCCATTCACACCACCTCCTTTCTGGTTTTTTTCTTAGGGGCTAAGGCTCCTCTCAATTCAAAGGGTCCTCCCTTGAGGGTGGAGGAAGATGGCATGGGGACAAAGGAAGGACTGACTGGATGGGGCACCTTCATAGATATTTTCCCTGGAGCCTGCAGCATGGCATTTTTCTGTTTGCACTGAAGTTGTCCAACTGATACTTTCAAGGAATGGATTTCTGGAAAATTGGAGCCCCAAGAGTAACGTTTCAGGAAACAGGCTATGGTTTTTAAAAATATTCCTCACTTGAAGATATATGTTTTAAAAATTGATTGATTGATTGAGAGAGAGAAAGAAGTATCAATGTGAGAAAGAAGCATTTATTGATTGCCTCCTGTACACACCCCAACCAGGGATTGAACCCGCAACCTAGTTATGTACTCTGACTAGGGATAGGACTCACAACCTTTTGGCCTTTTGGTGTATAGGATGATGCTCCAATTAACTGAGAAACCTGGCCAGTGCTATAGGCTATGGATTTTGATTCATTTAAAAAACTGGACACTAGTATGAAGATTGGGTCACTAGGTACAGCGAAATAACCTGGCATGCATGGTAAGTGATTTTGCATCTTGGAGTCAATGATGAATGAATGTGGTGGGTTGTAGAAGGAGCAGGGACTTGCCAAGAGTCACTTCAAGTTACAGAGAACAAGTCAATTAGACTTATAGAGTATAAAATCAAAGACAAGTTTAGTTAGACTGCAAATGCTTTGTAAAATTAGAAGATGGTTTTAAAAGTATATATACCTTGCCCTGGCCAGTGTGGCTCTGGTGCTTAGAACGTGGCTCCCTGAACCAAAATACTGTGGGTGTGATACCAAGTCAGGGCATGTGCCTAAGCTGTAGGTTCAGTTCCTTGTCAGGGTGCTTATGAGAACAATCAATTGATGTTTCTCATTCACAGCAGTGTTTCTCTCCCCCGCCCCCTTCCTTTCTCTCTAAAATCAATAAGCATGTCTTTGGGTGAGGATAAAAAAGAAGTACATACACCTTAACGTTATATGGGAGGTGACATTTGTAGACTATTTCTAAATAGCCTTATGTGGACTTGGAGTTTTCCTGCAGCTTCTTAAACTACAAATATTTAAATCTTTGGTGAAAGAGCATTATAGCAAATAAGATGAGGAAAACTCTTTTCTTTCAGATTTTGCATTATATCTCTTTTTTTCCAGGAGGGTTGAGGGTTGAGTAGAGGGCATAAGTGAGTCATCTGTCACAGGAATTGGAGCTTCAGACAACGCCAGCGTAGAATCTACTCCCTCCCTCTTTGGTCTATATCTGAGAACAGTAAGACCTAAATGGCTGAATGGCTTCTGCATGTGCTTCATTCAGTTAGTGGTCAGCCTGGGCTCAGGAAGCAGGAAGCAGAAGTGTTCCTGTTTCTATGTCTGGACACTTGTTGGCCTCCCTGACCTGTTGGTGGACAGGAGCTCAGCTGGCACTGGCTCCTCTGAAGTCTACAATGAGGCCTTGCCACTGCTATGCTCTGAAATATAATCCTGCCAAACTTGAGTTGTGGCAGGGAGGACATCATCAGACAACTTGCTCACCTTGTAGGAGAGTTTTGCACGGAAAAGAGAACTGTTGTGGGCTCACTGTAGGAAAGGTACGGAACCATGTGGGGCTCTACTAGTGTGAAGTAGGGTGGAGGCTAAGCATGTGGCCTCTGGGCAGGTCATTTAACCACTTGTGTCTCAATTTCTTCATTTGTAAAATAGTACTAATAACCGTTATATCTACCCTACTGGGTTCTTGTAAGGATCAAATAAGTTAACACACACACAACACATACTTTGCAGTTTTTATAATGATGCCTAGTACATAGTAAGCTCATATAAGGACCCTTAATAATACTTGTGTGTTATTACCTAATGTGTGGCCCTGGTCTTGTATTGATTGCTTCATGTACCCAAGTCTTATCTCCCTGTGAAGGTTATAAGTCCCTTGGGGTCAGAGACTGTGCTCTCTTTATCTTAGAGGTTTGAGAGACAGGAACTAGGTAACTATCATTCTCTTTCTAACTGATTTTAGTTATTGTAACTCTGTTTTCAACAGCAGTTGGGCAACTATCCTATTATATACAGTTGCTTGTTTAAAGTCTGCAATGTCCTTGTGAACAAGGTATTGCAAACACCCTTGTCATAGGTGCTGTTAGGGCTCTATGCCCCATTCTGTCAGCCTGGGTCATCAGTTTCCCTCATGAAGGCTTCCGCCTCAAGGGCTGGCTAAGTCTCCTTGCTTTTCTTTATCAGGCTTCTCTCCTAAGCCACAGAGGTCTGTTTAGCCTTGAAATGCAGGCAAGTGAATGTTTCCTTGACCAATGAGAGACAAGAGCCTCCTGTCTTTGCAAGGTTCAGCAATGAGGTGCCTTCTACACTGTGACTTTACACATTTGAATGTGCCCCAGAATCACTTGGAGATCTCATTGAAATGCAAATTTTGGTTCAGGGAGTTTGAGCTTGGATAAGACTCTGCTTTTCCAACCTGCTCCCAGAGGATGCAGATGCTTCTGGCTCATGGACCACACTTGCAGAAGAAAGTCTCTACAGGGTTTCCTTTGAAAATTCCTCAGGTGTTGGAAGAATTGCCCTAGTAGTACCCAGCTCAACAACATACTCTTATTGATCTTTTCTCCTTCCCTATCTCACCACCCATCTCTATCTTCCAGATTATCTTCCAAATAAATCACCTATTCTATGCCCAAGTACTTGCTTTGACTTAGCTTTTGGGGACACCCAGAATAAGATACCACCCTTTACAGATGACACTCATTGATATAGGTCACACATAATTACTCTAGTCTATCTCATATCCTATATCCGAACCTTTCCTATATCCCACTCCCTCTCAGTAGTCTATGACTGATTTGCATTTTGAGTTCAGCTGCAGATAACTACAGTAGACGACTTGTTGAGAATTAAACAGTTGACTATTAGAAAGTTGACACATAATAATCAGAAAGCAAAAACCTATAATATATACACAAGTGATAAAGAAAATAAAAAGCCAAAACTACTGCTACAAAAAAGTATCTGTTCACAAAGAAGATAGAAAGACAGTAAGAAAGAAAGAGTGAAGCTACAAAATAATCATAAGATAATAAAGTGCTGATAGTAAGCCCTTGCTCATCAATAACTACTATAAATGTAAATGGTTGAAAATTTCCAATTAATAGCCATGAATGGCTGAATGAAAAAAGCAAGAACCAACTGTATGCAGCATACAAGTGACTCAGTTCAGTTACAGAGACACAGATAGGCTAAAAATGAAGGGATAGAAAAAGATATTCCATGCAAGTGGAAAACAAAAGAGATCAGGAGACGAAACAGACTTTAAGTCTAAAGCTATAGTGAAAGACAAATGATGTCATTATATAACGTAAAGTGGTCAATTCAAGAAGATATAATAATTGTAAATATATATGTAATTGATTTTAGGACACCTCAATATTCACTATATTAAATAATTATTAACAGTTCTGAAAGCAAAAGAAGACAATATAATTATAGTAGGGGATTTCAATAACCCACTTTCAACAGTAGATAGATCATCCAGAATGAAAATCAATAAGGAAATAGTGAACTTTAGGTCAAATAGATCAAATATATATATGTAAAACATTTCATTCAACAGCTGCAGAATACGTATTTTCAAGTGCATATAGAATATTCTCCAGGATAGATCATATGTAGGTCACAAAAAGAGTGTTAAAAAATGTAAGAAGATAAATCATATCAAGTACCTCTTCTGCATAATGATAAAATACTCAATATCATATATTATCAGAGAATTTCAAATTAAAACAATAATGAGTTACCCAGCAATTAAAATGGCTAAATTCGAAAAACACTGACAACAAACTCTAGTAATGATGTCAAGCAATAGGAACTTTCATTCATTGCTGATGGGAATGTAAAATGGTGCAGTCTCTTTGGAAGACAGAACGGCTCTTTCTTTCTTTCTTTCTTTCTTTCTTTTTAAAGATTTTATTTATTATTTCTAGAGAGAGGGGAAGGGAGAGGGGCAGAGAGAGAAAAACATCAATGTATGGTTGTCTTTCACCTGCCTCCAGCTACAGACCTGGCTGGAGACCTGGCTTACAACCTGGTTATGTGCCCTGGCTGGGAATTGAACAAGTGACCTTTGGGTTCACAGATCGGTGCCTTATCCACTGTGCCAGAGTGGAAATTTCTAAAAAATAAATCTAAACACTCAAACAAATACACTCTTTAGTATTTACCCAAATATTCTGAAAACTTATGTCCTCTCAAAACCTTCACACATGTGTTTATTGCAGTTTTATTTATAACTACCAAAATTTGGAAGCAAACAATACATTTTTCAATAAGTAAATGGATAAACTGTGGTACATGCAGACAGTGCACTATTATTACTCAGCATTAATAAGAAATGAGAGACTTTTGGCCAAGATAGAGGTGTAGGTAGACACAGTGTCTCCCTCCATGTCTAAGAAGGAATACAACTACCTCAAAACTGTAGACAACCAGAAGTTCCAGAAAATAGAGCTGCATGGAAGTCCAACAAAGAAATATATAAGAAGAAATACTTTATAGTATTATAATATATAGTATATAGGTAGGAGGTTCAGAGCCAGGATGGAGAGGACATGGTGTGGCAGTGGTGGCAGCAACAGCAGAAGTGGCTGGCTGGTGGAAAGCACAGTCACACATTTTAAAAAGCAGGGAGTAGCACCTGGGGAATAAGTTAGCACCAGACCAGATCTCACCACTTACTGTTTCAGCATTGGGGAAAGTGAAGCCTCATTGCTTCTGACTGAAAAACAGTGGGGGTTGGGGCAGAAGGAAAAACTGCTGGTCTGTCAGCTGAGTCTGTTTGTTTAGAGGGCCGCATCATCCTAGAACATCTGCAGATGTTCACCTATGGCCAAGGCAACAGCTAGAGGGGCCTCTGGGAACCATGGCCAAGGCAACAGCTAGAGGGGCATCAGTCTCATACAAGAAGTGGAAGAAGTACCTGGAAAAGGGGTGAGTGCTGAGCAAGTGGCATTGTCTTCTCTCAGATCCCTCCTCCACATGCAGCACCACAACTTGGTGAAACAGAGTGTCCTGTACCGACAAATACCTAAGGCTCCACCCCTTACACTGTAACAGTTGTGATAGCTCTACCTAAGAAACAGAGGCAAATAGAGGAGACGAAGAAGTACGGTCCAAAATAGGGAAGAGATCAAGATTTCAGTGGGAGAATTAAGCAACAAGGAGATAGCCAACCTAACAGATTCAGAGCTTAAAACGCTGGTGATAAAGATACTCACGGACTTGACAGATATACTTGAGTACAGCAAATGAAGAAGGGAAGAAGTGATTTTTAGTGAAAATTCATACAAAACTGGGGTTCAAATAAATTATTTGGAACATAAGGAAGAAATAAACAGTCAACCAGTACAGAATGAAGAAACAAGATTTGAAAAAAATGAGGAGAGCCTTAAGGACTTCTGGGACAACTTTAAATGTGTCAATATCTGAATTATATGGGTGCCAGAAGGAGAAGGACAAGAGGAAGAGCAAGAAATTGAAAACATGTGAAAAAATAATGAAGGAAAACTTTCCAAAGTTGGTGAAGGAAATAGACATACAAGTCTAGGAAGCACAGAGAGTCACAAACAAGCTAGACCCAAAGAGAATCACACCAAGACACATCACAATTAAATTGTCAAAGGTTACAGATAAAGAGAGAATCTTAAAAGTAGCAACAGAAAATAAGAGAGTTACTTACAAAGGGGTTCCCTTAAGACTATCAGCTGATATCTCAAAAGAAACTTTGCAGGTAAGAAAGGACTGGCAAGAAGTATTCAAAGTGATGACAAGCAAGGACCTACAACCAAGATTACTCCAGCCAGCAAAGCTATCATTTAGAATGGAAGAGAAGATAAAGTGCTTCTCAGACAAGGTAAAGCTAAAGGAGTTCATCATCACAAAGCCCTTATCTTATGAAATATTAAAGAAACTTATTTAAGAAAAAGAAGATTAAAACTATGAATATTAAAATGACAACAAACCCACAACTATGAACAGCAGAACCTAACAAAATAAAAACAAAACAAACTAAGCAAATAACCAGAATAGGAATAGAATCAAAGGTATGGGGATTATTTGGAGGGTTATCAGCTGGGAGGGGGACGGGGGAGAAATGGGGAAATGGTACAGGGATTAAGAAGCATTATTGGTAGGTACAAAAGAGACAGGGGGAAGTTAAGAATCATATAGGAAAGGGTGAAATCAGGGAACTTATATGTATAATCTATGGATATGAAATAAGGGGTGGGGGTTGGGACTGCTGGAGGGAAGGGAGATATTAAATGGAGGGGAGCAAATGGAAAAGAAATTGTGACAACTGTAACAGCATAATCAATAGAATACACTTCAAAAAAAGGAAATGAACTATCAAGTCACAGAGGGACATGGAGGAATATTAAATACATATTACTAAATAAAAGAAAGCAGTTTGAAAAGGCTACACACTGTAAAGTTCTAACTATATGATACCCTGGAAAAGGCAAAACTATGGGCAATGAAAAGATCTGTGGTTGCCAATGGTTAAGGGGAGGGATGGATGAATAGGCAGAATAGGGAGGACTTTTAGGACAGTGAAACTATTATAAATGACTCTATAATGGTAGAAATGTCATTAAAATTTTTTCCAAACACATAGAATGTACATCATCAAGATTAAACTCTAATATAAACTCTGACTGGGTAATGATGATGTGTCAAAGTAGGTTCATTGAGCTTAACAAATGTATCACTCCGGGAAGAGATGCTAATACAGGGAGAGGCTGGGCATGTGTAAGAACAAGGGATGTATGTGAACTGTCTGCACTTATCTCTCAATTTTGCAGTGAACTTAAAAATGCTCTAAAAATTAAGAACCATTTTAAAGAAAGCCATAAAGCCCTGACTGGGGTGGCTCAGTGGGTTGGGTTTCATCCTGTGAATTGAAAGGTTGCCAATTAGATTCCCAATCAGGGCACATGCCTACGTTGTGAGCCAGGTCCCTGGTTGGGGGCATGCAAGAGGTAACTGACTGATGTCTCCCTCTCTTTCTTCCATCCCTCCTCTCTCTCTAAAATGAAATAAAGTCATTTAAAAGAGACAAAGCTTCTGTTTTCACTAAGATTCCTCCATTCCCCCTTCTCTCTCCTCCCCTCTGCATTGCTTCAAGCCTCTGGGTACTTTCCAGAGTTCTGAAAATGTTAATTCTGGTAATTTCGCATCTTTCATTGATTTAATCAGTAATTAGAATTTTGGAGCTCCTTACTCCACCATTTTTATTGACCTCACCCTGGACATTTCACATGATATAGGAACATTTTAAAGAATTAACTTGCTTGACAAGAGGTAATGATGCCATGGGGCACTAATATTTTTATGGAAGGACAGCCCAGGAAAGGGCACTCACATCAGAGTGTATACGAATATGACCTGGATGAGGTGATGAAGGAAGTGCTGGAATGCAGTCAAATGCATAGGGAGGGGCCTGAATCTTTGGGAGGGGGCCACAAAGCCATACCTAACAATTTCTCCAAAGGCTTCCCCAATGCAGATGCTCAAAATTATTTCATTTAGGAACCGAGGTGGACTAAGGAAGTCTCACTCTAGAGACAGTGGTCTTTGAGTTTTGAAAGAAGATACTCAGACAAGAGTTGTTCAGGTGACTTTTGAGTCTCCTTTGGAATCTATGAAGGCAGCAGAAACCTATAAGAATATGATAATTATCTACCCTTAAAAACTCAGAGGACTTCCCTTTTTTTTTCTAGTTTTCTTTAATATTAGTGGGTAATGTCAGCTCGGCTACTGTTTCACTCCCACCTTTTGTGTTCCTAGAAAAAATGATCAATTTCAACTAGATATTTTAACTATAACCTATTACCATCCTCATTTGTATGAGTTTTCAGTCTCCCTTTGACACTGGAGAGGTGGTTTTCCTCCATGGCATGTGCATTAAGTACCTCCTACCTTTGTGTATCATTGTATGTGGATGTGGGGGAAGGAGTCTCTAAAAAATAGCTGCAAGAAATGTGCGGTCCATTTAATAGGTGTATGTATATTCTAAAGGAGATCCAGGTTTTTAGCTCTTCTTTTTTTTCTGTTAGAAGCTTTATTCTGCAGTATTTTAAAGTTATTTTTGCTGCATTTATTGGGGTGACATTGGTTGGTGGGATTATATGGGTTTTGGGTTTACGTTTCTGTGATGGATGGTCTGTGTATTGTATTGCGTGTTTGCTGCTAGGGGCCGGGTCTCCTTCCATCACCATATATTTGATGCCCTTTACCTTTTCTGTCTTCCCCTTCCCAACCCCGCCCTGTTTCCCTCTGGTGACCACCAAGCTGTTGTCTGTGTGGATGAGTTTTTTGTTTATCCAATATTTTTGCTTTTGATCATACTATTCAAATGATAATTTGAATGTAATTCTCTCCATGGCAACTAATTGTGGTTTTAGAAATGGAGATTATGTAACAACATAGGCCATGAGATGAATATAAGGACAGTTGGGAAGGACAACATTTAGTACAAGCAATGATCAGAAGTATGTAGAATACTACTCATCATCTTTTCATCTTCACAATTTTATTTTAGGACAAAATAAAGTATACATTTGAAGAAAAAAGGAATTTGAATAATTTTGGTTGTGCTCATTCAAATAATGAAATGTTGAAGGCCTTTCTCATTATTTATTCACTTATTCATTAAATAAGCATTTATTGACCTGAGCCTTTTGTAAGTGAAAATCAATTGCAGATTTGGGAACTCCGAGGTTTTCCTCTTCAAGGACTTAGGTGTTTATGTTAGAGTGAAGGGATGGTTTCAGGTGAGGGAAATCCTTGAATTGAATCTGTGAATATCTGGATGCACTTTTTAAATTGTACTGACAAAGGACTTAACCAAGCAGGAGTTCCTCACTATAAGATATTGGAATGGGAAACAATGAAGGAGACAAATGAAGCAACTGAGCCAAGGATTTGCATACACTTATGCTCAAAGACAGAGGACAGACCTCCTGGTTGTTCTGCTCTGTAATTCTTCTACTGTGTATTGTTTCACATTTGACCTCATTGCCTGGGTAGCCAGCCTCCTAAAAGTTTTTACTTTTTTGTGGGAGGAGGAGGAAAGGAAGGTTCTGGGACCCTTTTGAGATTCTGATGACAGCTATGCACTCCATTTAGAAAAATGCACAAAGGCACACTTACAGACAACTTTGTTTCCTAAATCAGAGGACCAGTTCAATGCTTCCTGTTTCTCACCACACTTCCCAGAAAAAGGGATTAACTGTCCTTGGTTATAAATGTTCTTAATGTGCCTCATTGTTCTCAGTGTTGTCCTCTTTCTGAGAACAATTATCACCCCACTGTCGAAATTACTCTTGGGCTATCTTGGGCTGTCTTCAGTTCAGCACTTCTGTAGTGATCTCTGACAGCTGGAGGGAAAGGAAGGATTATTTTATCTCCAGTCCTTCCATTATCTAAGAACCGCCTATTGATTACCTGCTTTCCACAGAGCTGAACAAAATCCTTAGCTTTGGCTATCTGGAAGCATTAAGTAGGTGAGGTTGGTACTGAGAGAATTTACTGAGGAAATTAAAAAAGACAGCTGTGATATTTGGGGGTAGGGTGAGGTCAGAAGGAAGGGGAAAGAGAGATGAATTATATAATGATTGATGGCTGATAACCTCCCTTTGTTCTTTCAAATTGTCCTTGTAGGAGATGATTAATCAAAGGTACTTGAGTTCCACCAGACCGTTCCCTCTGCTGTCCTTTTTAAAATTCTGCTGAAGTGATCTACCAGGTTATTTTGCTCACCCCGATTCCCAAAGGTGAATATTTTTGGCCAGGAGAGAAAAGGCATTGAAGCAAACTCTTTTTTTTTTGTTTATTAAAGATTTTATTTATTATTTTTAGAGAGAGGGAAAGGGAGAGAGGCAGAGAGGGAGAGAGGCATCAATGTAAGGCTGCCTTTCACCTGCCTCTAGCTATAGACCTAGCTGGAGACCTGGCTTGCAACCTGGCCATGTGCCCTGGCTGGGGGATCAAACCAGCGACTTTTGGGTTTACAGGCCATGAAGCAAACTCTCATTACTTCATTTCTGCTGGGTCTGTCATGTAGGTTTCCCCGGATGGTCTTTTTCCTCCCTGAGCTATTGATTGGCTGCCTCTGTCACGGGTTCAGTGATTTTGAATTTCCTGGCCTTGAAAAAAAAAAATAGTAAAAGAAGAATTGTTGGTTACAGCCTTCCTCAGAGACACTTGGGGCTGTCCCCTGAGTTCATTGTTTTTACTATTTTGTTTACTTTATAAAAATAACCCACCCACACTTGTAATGAAAGCTTATTTTTAGTGAAAATGATCTTATAGAACATTCATTCAGGCGATGCTTAGTAGGAGCCAACATTAGCAAGGCATGGAAATGAGCTGTTGAAAGTATTCACTTTAGTTCTTATGTTATTGCTACCAAGTAACACTTGGAGGGCCCTGCAAATGGTTCCATGCTTATTTCTACCTGTTTTCAAGATGATTGAGGATCCAGATCCCCTTTGACTTATGTATAACCACTAAACTTGAACTACTTCCTTATATTGGTGGATCTATTTAGAATCCACAGTTCTAAATCTTTGCATCTCAAAAGCACTTTCCCTTTTCTGGTATGTTTTTCAATTCACTCCCTTGACTCAAAGATAGGCTTTAGTCAGCCACTTTGAATTTTGCTTTGCTATCATAGGGAGGTGGAAATATCACATTTCTAGTTCTTTTTGCATGTGTCACCTTAATACCCAAAATGGCCTCTAAAAGTTCATTGAACCACTAGGGTCAGAAATGTGAGCACGGCTTTTTGTTGGGCTTGACCTTTTGACCCAGAAGAGCAGCTGGTGTGGTTCCTACAGCTGCCCTGGGCCTGCTGAGCCTTTTACCCAAAGGAGGTCCTTTGATGGACTTCTCTGGGAGGAGGGCTGTTCCTGGATGAATTCCTCTCTGAAGGCCTGACTAGGCCTGGCAGAGAAAACAATGATAAGGAAAAGACAAACAGAGAGCTGAAGTATTACCTCAGAAGAACAACACAACAACAATGAGGAAAACCACTTTGAAGTGAAGTAAACCCTGAGCTTTATATTAGATATTCTACCACAACTGGAAAGAAAAGATGGAGAATAAATTATTCTACCATAACTGTTTTAGTTGAGGGGAGAGACTGCTTCCCTAAAGGGGGCGCTACAGCTGATGGAAGGTTAATGCATTTAGGTGTGTTGGACTGTGGGCCTTTTCCAGGAATTAGAAATGCCAGCTATTCAACAATGAGCAACCCCACCACCATACATACACACTGAGTTTCTCTGAGTTCTGTTCTAATGTCCACTAAAACCCTTATCTGATGATCACATTATATGGAGTTAATCAGCTTCTCTGCCAGAGAACTCCAAGGTAAAGGATTTATTTCTTCCCTGAATTCCCAGGGCTTGGTGTAATGTAGGACCTAGTCAACATTGACTAAATGCTGTCATTGCTGATGGCACCCACCACCTTTCAGTACTCTCATACAGTATTGTTAATTCTCTTTACTTCTCTGTTTCCACTGCTCTGAGAGAATTTAGGAGACCATAGATCATTTCTTAATGCCTCTGTCTTTCCATTCCCAGGGCCTAGGAGGCTAGAGACCAAGTGTGTTTAGGGTGCATATGAGTCACAGACTGAACTGAGTGGTAGCCCTGGGTCTTCTTTCCACCTTGGCTGACATCTGAGAGAAGTCACCCTACATCTCTGGGCCTGTGCAATCACTTTGCTTATCTAAAAGATTCTATAAGAAGTTGAACGTAGGGCGTTTTTTTTTTTTTTAAGATTTTATTTCATTATTTTTTAGAAAGAGGGGAAGGGAGAGAGGCAGAGAGGGAGAGAGACATCAATGTATGGTTGCATTTCACCTGCCTCCAGCCACAGACCTGACTGGAGACCTGGTTTGCAACCTGGTTATGTGCCCTGGTTGGGGAATTGAACCTGCTACCTTTGGGTTCGCAGGCCGGCGCCTTAACCACTGTGCTACCAGCCAGGGGTTTAGGGTGTTTTTTTTTTTTTAAGAGTTTATTATTTCTAGAGAGAGCGGAAGGGAGAGAGGCAGAGAGGAAGAGAAACATCAATGTATGGTTGCCTTTCACCTGCCTCCAGCTGGGGACCTAGCTGGAGACCTGGCTTGCAACCTGGTTTGCCTGGCTTGCCCTGGCTGGAGATTGAACCAGTGACCTTTGGGTTTGCAGTCTGGTGCCTTATCCACTGTGCCACTAGCCAGGGTTCAGGCAGCTTTTAAAGATATCCCTGGTGGGGTGAACTGCACATATAAGAATTAGAAGGCCTGGATTCTAGTTCTCAACTAATTGGATGTGTGGCCTTGGGTAAGCCATAGAACATAGTGGTAATAATACTCATGAGTTTTTATATTTTATGTTTTTATTAACTATTTTAGAGAAATACAAAAGTAATATGTGCTTACATTAAGAAATAATACATCAAAGAATAAAATAAGGTGAACAGTCAAGGTTGCATCCTCCTACCCTCAAATCAATCTCTGTTACACCTAGTCTACCTGCCACTTACTAGGGCTGTTTGGGAATCTGGTGAGAACATGGTTTAACATGGAAATAAAGTGATGTATAATTGTATAGTACTCCACACAGATGCCAATATTATTATTACTACTACCATTAGTACCAGTAGTGGTGATTTGAGATACAGATTTTGTATTTGAGAATTCCAAAGTGAGTTAGTTAGGAGGTAGGATAAGTGTTCAATAGCCTACAACTTACAACAGCAATTGTGTTGTGTGAATCACTAGATTGGTTTTAAAATGTCCATGCTAAACCCTCTCAGGTTAGAGGCAGAAGAAATACGTGGTGACTCAGAATGTGGGGGTTAGAATGTCTGTGGCCTTTGGAAAGTGCCTTGACCACTGAGCCCAACTTTCCCACTTCTGTCTAAAGGATGTAATAGAAGTATCCTCTTTATAGGGTCAAAACAAAAAATTTGAGTATAGCAAAAGCATTGAACATAAAGTCTGCTATACAGAGAGCGCTCAGTAAATATTATCTCGTGATTAGCAAGTCTCTGAACACTGGGAGAGCTGCCCGGGAGATACTTGCCAGCTATGTCCACTTTTGCACTATGCTGGATTCAGTGCCTTTTGATGGTTTGGCAAATATTCAGAAAAGATGCCAGGTTTCCTGCCTTTAAAAACAACCCTCCCTGGATCAATAAGGCTCCTCTTGGGGTCTCCCATTTTCTGTACTTCATCATTTCACTTTCCTGCACAAGTTATCACTTTGCATAACTGCAAGTGTGAAATTCAGTTTGTGAGTGTGAAATCCACTGAGAATTCACATCTTCACCAAATATACCCAGAACTTGCTTGGGGAGAAGCAGTGGCCACCTTGCAGGAAGGCCTGTTTTATTATCTTTTTTTCCTTAAGAAAAGAAAAGAAATTGACAAGTGGATAATACCTGATATCTGAGTGATGGTATCCCTAATTAATTTATTGGTTTTGGTTCATACAACATGGATTTTCTGATTAAAAATGTTCAGCTGGAGGCGTGTCTTCTGATCCCTGAATTTCTCATTAGATCTACAAATGAGGCCATTGTCCCAACTGATACTTTCCTCTCCGTTTACATTCCTTCTATCGATCTTTCTGCTATTCGAACTGGTTCTAGAAGTCTTGACTTTCCACGCTGAAGTTTAAATAAGTTTATTTTCCTTATATTAGCTGTTGGGGGCATGACCTTTGAGCGGAATCCAAGGGTGGGGAGTTCAGGAAGATGGCAGCAGAGGGCAGGCATTGTCTGCCCCCCACCCCCACCAGCATTTCAGGCAGTAGTCCTGTGATGGGACAGCCCAAGGCCACTGGGTGTTTGTTTATTCTTGGCTTCTGTGGGGTTTATTATTACATTATTTCTTGTGGGCTTCGTTGCCCTCACATCCATTCTGTCTGATGCTCATGGTCTTTGAGGTTTGTTTTGATGCACAGTCTGTGCCTGGGAAGCCCACAGTGTCACAATATCGTTTACGTGACCTGCCAGGGCCATGCTTCCCTTTTCTGGTGAAACAGTGCCTGCCAGAACACGAGGAATTGAGGCCTCTGGACCTCTTTAACACTGTCAGAGTTAAGATTTTGAATGTAAATCTTGCTGTGGCTTCCTCCCTAACTTCTTTTCCTTGAGGATCTGTGTTGTTTGGCTAATAACTAAGGACCAGTGGGCTGCCTCCCTCTAGAGTAAGGTCCATGGCAACTTGAAATCAGCTGTGAAGTGTGCTCCTTTGTAAGGAGCAGAGCCCAGAAGCCCAGCTTTGCAAACACTATGGCTTATGGTGAAGTGTTTCAGGCACTTTAGATAAGAAACATGGGGGTGAACTCGGAGAGGGGCCTGTTTAGGATGCTAATCTGCATTTCCTGAAGAGCCAGTCACGGAAGGCTTAGAAAACATCCTGTGTTTGGCCTTGAATGCCAAATAGGCGCTGACTCCAAGCCTTCCCCACACCCAGGCCATTAAAATGTGGCTTAGGTAGTGATTCCTATATTTTGGGGTCATGGTCCCCTCTTCAGAAATGGGTGAAAGCTATGGCCTTGGTTCTATCAACAGGCTCAACACTTTGTATTAGATACTTACTCTCAACTCAGGGACACTTGCGGGACTGAAGTCCAGGGTCGTCACATCTAAGTCCAGGGTCGTCACATCTAGCGCACAAAGTGCCTCCCAGAGGCCTCCAACACAGTATCCTCTGCTGTGGGCAATGTTTGTGCACTCTGAGCAGTCTTGGTGAAGTCCCGAAGCCACATGGCCATCAGCTGCAGGAAGCACCCGGTCACTTGGCACTGAGGAAACCTTAATATGGCCATAAACATTTTACGTGGGTCTTTACCCTGTTATTTAATTAAGCCTCACGTTACTGTGCGCCAGGAGAGCTGTACTGTACAGCTGGGTGGCAGATGGAGGGACTGTGAACAGAAAGGGACTGCAAGCAGTTCGGTATGTCTGAAAGAGCCTCAGCTTTGAAATCAAGGGTTTGAACCGAAACTGTGTCTCCTAAGTGACCTGACCTCCAGAAACCTTACTCTCCTCATCTGCAAAATGGGATCAATGCAATGGCAACCCCAGTGAGGAGAAGATTCACTAAGTGATGTATTTAAGTCCCTGTATGGAGCTCACAACTAGGCTTTTATGGAGCTTGTGACTCATGGTACAGGGATTATCTCAGTTTGGATGCCAGTCTTGGCCCAGGACCTGTGCTTGCGCTTCATGCAGCTCATTTGCAGGGTTGTTCCTTTTCATTTGAATTTCCTAGCTTCGTAGTCAAAATTTGGCAATGCTGGTCTGAGAAAATGCTGGTCTAACTAGACAAATAATATTTTGCGGATCTACTGGGACATGTGGGCTGGCGAACAACAGATGTGGGTGTGTGTAGGTCCATCCCAGTTTTCTTCCCTGGAGGTTGCTGTGATCAGACCCCTCCTGTGCAAGGGAGATGACTCGCTGTGTTGGAAGGTTCTGTATGACAGATCTGTAAGGATTAAACCCTGGCCTCACTATTTTTATGTGTTCAACAACTAAGCTTGGAGTATAAAGGCACTATTCAGGAAATCCCCATGTCCAAGTATCTCCTTCTGGTCTATGGATTCAAATACAAAGGTTAAAGAAAATTCAGAAGGGAAAAATTAAATTCATGAAACAGATAAAGGGTTTTAGTTTATCTATCTATCTATCTTAGACAATAATAGAGGCTCTCCTTGTTGAGAAGGATGTACGTTTATATACATCTCCTATCATGGAGAGAAAAACCACTCTTTATTAACTTATCTTTTCATTGATTAAAAAAAAAACTTCTTTGTCTCCAACCATCCATTGTTTATCTGTTCATTGCCTGTCCATCTGTTCATCCATTCACCCATCCATCCATCTATCCATACAGACTATATTCAAAGTGTTATGGGGACTAAAATCTTGTAAGTTCCATAGTTGCCTTTTGCATGGAGCAATTTTGGGGTAGTGAGTAAGTCCTTCAATCTTAGAGCTTGACAGAGAGCCCAGGGTTATAGTTCTGTTATTCATTCACTAACTAAGGAAACTTCAGTAAGTTGTGTACCTATTGGAGTGCCAATTTCCTTAACAGGAAAAAAAAGAAAGGATAAGCATATTCTTTTGGGGGGAGCAAATAAACTAGTGTCATGTATTTATTCAATCATCATAAATAAGTAATTGGCATAGTGTGTGGCTATAGTAAATGTACACTAAATAGAAAACAATAATGTGATTGGTCCAGCAATGAAGACAGAGCACCTCTGAAGTGCTTTACCTTGCAAAAATTCAGCACAGTTGCAAGTTGCAGGCACACATTCTATGTGCATCTATGCTTTGTAAGTTTAAGGGTGTGTGTGTATAAATTAAGGAATACATAGGCTATAGGACAAGTATTTCCTACATACTATGGCTATAAATTCTTTATCCACTGAAATTTTCAAGTGCCTTCTTCCTCAACACCATATTTATAATATGTAAGGCCTTTGGGAATATATATTTTAGTTGTATGCTTTATATGGTATTTGCTAATGGTAGTTCCTTATGTTGACTTGGTTGATGCCATTCTTTGTAAAGAATCTTGTCTTCTGTGTGTGGAATGCCTATAATTATAATGAATAACAATTTTTTGCTGTTAGTTATTAGTTGGGTATTCTTCTTTAATATCTTTATTTGTCAAATGTTCTTATTCCTGTTACAGTTTTTTTTCAGAGTTTTCATATGCATCTTATAAAGTAATTTTGAAAACCCTCAATATTCAGACACATAAAAAAAATAGACATTTGACTTTCAGGAAGTAAGGGGAAGATTTTAATGTCTTGATAAAGGAGACTTTGTCCTCAGTTAGAAACGGATCTGTCCTAGTGTGATCATTTTTGGAAAGAAGGTTCTGACTCTCATACTTCATATATTCTATTTATTCTTACCAGATATTTTATCAGAAGTGTCTTTATAGCAAATCCTAAAGGCATATCCAGAGGATTATTTAATAATATCTGGAAGCATGGACAAAAGAGATGATACAGAAAATAAAGCAAACCCAGACAACAGAACAAGTCTGGGGTGTGGCATCCCAGACCCTGACGAGGAGAGGATAATGGTGCATCTGGCCCATCTGTGGGGAAAAGGATTAGGAAAAATAAGTTAGGGAAACAGACCACCCAAGCTGAGATGTGTTCATTCTTGTTTTATAATTTCAAGTGTAATGAAAATCCGTATTAATTTCTCAGGAGAGCATCAGCTCCTTTGTGTAAGGCAACAAACAGCAAGTCAGATGTGTAGTATAAAACCCAATAGCAATGACTTGATTTTACGCCAAGGCTCACAGCATGGGAATGCCACCTCTTTGCCTCTGCAGCATGCTGATGAGAGGCAGAGCTGAAGACCAGAGCCTGGGGGAGGCACTTACTGGAGTCTGTCTTTTGGGCCTCACTGATCAAAGTAGCCTGGCCATATCCTTTTAAGTCATGGATGAGATGAAAAAGGGCCAGAGTTCAGGCTGAGGCAAACATGGCTCTGTTGGAAGGACTTTCACTGGCAACTTCAGGAATTGCAATTCCTCTGGTATTCAATGTGTAGGTAAAGATAGAGGATATTGGAAATTAGTGCAAGAAACCATATGCAAAAATGTTCACAGCAGCTCTGTAATAACAAAAACACTTGAGCTAACTTAAACTTCCATCAAGAGGAGACTGGACAAATTAATTGGACTGCATTTGTGCAATGAAATAATAGATCATGATGACAAGGGAATAAAGTAGAGCTAAAGTATTAACATAGATGATTTTTAGCTACATGATAGAGAGCAAAGAGCATCCTGAAGAAAATATGTGATACAAAACCATTATGTAATGTTCAAGAAAATGTAAATAATACTATATATTGTGTTTGGATATATACATGTGCAGTAAAATGTTTAAAAATGCACAGAAATAATAAAACTCAAATTTGGCTTCGTGGTTGGCTTTGAGGAGTGGAGGAGGGAGATATCAACAGAGTGGAGGAACACAGAAGATATCAGTTGTATTGTTGTTTTATTGGGGGGAGGCAGTAGTTATACAAATGTCTTGTTATATTACTCTTTATATATGTTTTTTGTAAGTCTGAAATATTACATGGTAACTTATGTACCTCCTTCCTAGCCACACAGCTCAGGGAGGAAAATCATGATGGGACATTACAAAGAGGGATAACGTGATGCTGTTTCACAAGAGTAGGTGCTTAATATATATTTGCTGACTTAACAGAGGCTGGTGATGAAAGAAAACTGAATCAGAAGATACTAGAGAAGGTGAAGGAGATGAAAGGAGTCTGGGGGGAAAAAAGTCTGGAGCCAGTGATGTGTGGAAGGTAGCAGCACAAGCAATAGAGCAAAGCAGGAAGGTCAGTGAGTTGGATGGATGCTGAGATGCTGCTGTGAAAACTGGCCAAATTCCCCATTTCCTTGGCTCCAGAGGTTGGAAAGACCTTTCACTCTGCTGGGAATTCCTACTACCAGGACATCCTACAGGTGCTGCCCATCACAATGCCTTAAGTGGTTTCTTAAGGAGTTACTCTTGCAAAAAAAAAAGAGAAAGGACATGCCTTTGAGTTTGTCCCTACAAGAAAGTAATCAAAAGGTGGTGATCAGTGTTATGATTAATGATCTGCTGAATATTAATAACTGGCACGTGATGGGTTTTGGGGAGTCACACCATATGTCTTCATAATTATTATTCCTTTGCTTGAATGATTTATTCTTCTGGACTCCGAGAACACAAGTTGGGCTTTTAGAATAAGCAGGCAGGAAAATGTTCATTTTTTTTACCCTCTTAATACCAGTTACTCAACAAAGTCCATTGTGCTCTTTGCTCCTTTGATGTTGCTCAGTAGACGTTGGGAGCATAACAGACAAATTCATTTTTAACTGCTCACTGAGGGCTTTGTGATTATCATCTAGTTGTTGTTCTAACCATGCGGACAGACCTTTTCTGAACAATACTGAATTAATCAGGCGAAACAGGGCCCAGCTCTCTCCATTCCTTTTGTCAGGATGAAGTGAGCCCTGGACTCGTAGCCATGTAGGATTCTGGGGTGGAGGAGGTTTCTGCCTGTGCTGACTTTTGTTATTTCCTCTGATTTAAAAATTGATTTTAATTTGCCTTTGTTCTCCTCCCTTGCTTCGAGTCCCTATGGCTCAAACTATTAAAGGTTAGTTTGGAGGAAGAAGATGCAAAATGGCAAGAAGCAGTTTTGCTTGTTAATGACCCAGGCCTTTTGCTTTCTAGGTTAACAGGGCTGTTTGCGGGAAAGGAAGTTCTGTCTTCCTAACAACATTGTTTAGTTTTGCATCCTATTTTATTTGAGAGTGAAGTGAACTAGCTAGATCTGTTTCCAGCCCCTCTGACTCTTTGATTCCAGATTGAGGCACCCTCAACAGGGTTTATATCCTGCTGGAATGCAAGGCTATTTTAGGAAGTCTCTGTTAGAATGAGAAGAAGCATCTGGTGACCAAACCATATGTCCCAGATTTTCCAGGATTGTTCCAATTCATATAGTTTGAGGTTTTTCAATAAAGGCGGTTTGTTTTGTTTCAACATAGTCTGATAAAGGGTACATGTTGTTTATGTGAAACGCGCACGCACACACACATACACGATTTGTGGGTTTATTTGCATGAAGTCTTCTTTAAAATCTTGTGGCTTTAGAACATGTGATCTTAAGAACAAGTACTTTGGAAATAGCTAACTAGCTGAGTGACCTTGAACAAGTCACTTCCTGTCTCTGAGTCTCCTCCATTCTCCACCACCCTGGCACACAGCAGGATCTAAGTGACAAAATGCCAGCCCCTTTCAGAATTCTCTCTTGGTTTTGCCCTTTCTTCTCCCTGTGTGTGGGGAGTTCCATGGCCTTGTCCTTTGTACTTGCCTCAGTTATATATTGTATGTACTTCATTGCTATTTTGTGTGTCTCCCTCACTAGTCTGCAAGAAACTAGAGGGCTGGCATGGGCCTTTACATCTGTTATCTGCATTGTTTAGCGCAATGCCAAGCAGATACTCAATAGACACAAAAGGGAAATATACCGCACAGGTAATAATGGTGAGATCATGTGTGATATGTTATTCTGTATACTTTTTTATGTTTTTCTTTTTAAAAATCATGACTAGGTATTATTACTTCAAGGATCAGAAAATAAAACTGTAAATGGCATTTTTTTCCCCTTTGAGTGCTCATGATCAGAGAGGATCCAAGGAGTCTGTTGAACAGATTTTCATGATAAAACCTATTGCAGCAGCCTTTGCGTCAGCTTCTGACATGTGGGAACAGCTGACTCTTCCTTAAGATGCCACAAGTCAGGCCACATGCGTGTCAGAGTTGAGGACTGTGTTTATTGTGGGCTTCTCCTTTCTAGAGACTGGTTTGAGCTGTGTCATGGTAATGAAGCATAAACCACCATGTACATTGCCTGTTTCATATACTAATACTCCAGTAGCTAGATGGTACTTGGGATTCTTGACCCCAGCCTGTACCTTTACGGGAGGCTGAGCTGCGCAACAGGACGGACCCTGGGCTAGGTGTGAAGGTAAACAGAAGGAGCCAGGAGATAGCTCCTGTTCACTGGGAGGCTGATCTAGGTGGACTCATAACTTGTGTGCATTAGAAGTCCAATACCGCAAGGCAGCATTTAAGTTAGAAACTGTTAGAGAAGAACAAAGGGCCATGGGAGTTTCTAGGAGGGTGAGAGGGTGAAGGCTATGGGAAAATGTGGTGTTTTGAGATGAGATTTGGAGTGACTCCAATAGTGAAGAGAAGTTCTTCCAAGGAAGCAAGAGCTTGCTGAAAGGCATGGGAATGGGAGTAAGGTTGGCCTGTGTATTTAGTTTAAGGGGGTGGCAGGGAAGTGAGTGATGGGTAGGAATAGGGAAGAAAATGTGTGGGTTAGGAATGGAAGGTGCTAAGTTAGGGAGATTGGGAAATTAGAGTGGAGAGCTGAGGATAGTTCAGATCTGGGAGGGCTGTGAGTCTAGAAGGAAGGCTTCTCTGTGAACTGGGAGGTGTAGGAGCCACTGTGTGACTCTCAGCATGGGAGACGATGCAGTGTAACTGTCCAGAGCCACAGATTCTTTCCACAGGTTAGAATGAGGCATAAAAATCGTTAAAAGCTTGGGTCCTGGGTAATGCTGTCTAGGTTTGATTCCTGGCTCAAAGCTGTGTTACCTGCTTGAGACTCAGTTTTCCTATTTGCAAGAGGGGAATAATGATAGCCCCATCTCATAGACTTGCTCTAATGATAAAGAAAATATTAATTCATGTAAAATATTTAACATAATGCCTGGCATATTGCATGGGAGCCTAATAAATAGCTGGTATACACAAATTCATACAAATACACATTTCATCAGCATGGTAAAATGGTAATGAATTTGAAAAGCCAAATTTAAAAACAACTAGAAATTATACCATTAAGGATGAACTTGAAAATACTTCAGGCAGATTTTTGTTGGAAAGTCCCACTCCTGTCTCACATTTTGGCTCTATTTACCATCACTTAGCTTTTGTGAAATGTTTACATTGGCAGGTTACTCAACTTTAATTTTTGTTCGTTATCCCTCTAAGCTTGGTGAGGAAGATTAGTTTGTTTATCTTATATTGCAGAAGACACACATAGATATAAACACAATGACATTTAATTACAACATCGCTTGCATTAGCACTTACCACTTATCAGCCAGAGCTTCCCTGGAGGAAACCAAGGTATAGGAGTGATGGGGGTCAGGCCTTTTTACATCATGAAGAAGAAGGTAGTGAATAATTAATTGGAGGGGATCAGGACTTAGTCTCAGCTGGACTTAAGACCCAATCCTTGAAGAAGATTAGGAATGACTAGGATTGCTCAAACAGAACAGGCAAATCAAATTAAATACCTCACACTCTTTAGAACATTAGTTAATCGTTGGGTGCTGTGTCTTAAATTATCCCTAGTTAAAATGTGACTACTTTTTTTTGGGGGGTGCTATTTTCATGCCATTATCAGCAGACTTCTTAATGGAGAATTATATTCTAAGCCAAAGAACAACACCCCCGAGCTTGGCTGCCACTCTGACATTCATATGAGCTGGACATACGTGACTCTCTTTAACTGATAACAATGGCGAGTTGCGAAGGTCCCTTAGGGAATATGATTCATTGTGAGTCAGGTGCATGTGGAGGCTTAGCCCAGCCTTATTGCCTTCCGTCAATAGGTCTTCATCAGGCTCCAGCTGGAATAGCAGGGGAATCGTGTGACGTGGATGTGATGGAGGGAAAGGCAACTCAACACCAAGGTTCTTTCCCGATGCCCGGCAGCATCAATTACCACCGCAATAACTGGCCGTGGGCCCACGTGTGCTGGTGAACCCGACTGACAATGACAGCAGTTCAGATGGGCTGTGATCTGGGGTTGTTCATTGGTCTGTGGTTCCCAGGGAAGAAAATAGGGAAGAGGGGCCTAGAAGAGAAGAAGGAGGGCATCATCACAGGCTTTGTGCCCATCACTGTTTGGCTCAGGGCACAGCCTTAACATGAACTGTCTCCCAGGTCCTTCCCATATGTGATGACTGAGCCTTTCCAGAGATGAGCTAAATGTCTATGGTGAGCTTCAAACCCCTGCCTGCAGAACTGTACCCCTTAGTCTTCTTCCCTACCCCATGTTGACCTCCTTGTAGGAAGAGAGGCCCTGTATAGGTGGGAACGATGACTCCCTCCCTTTTTACTTCTAGAAACATATACCTCAGCGCTGGGTCTTCCATGTTGGCTTTAATTCTCCTGCAGTTTTATCCACATAGTGGCTTCTGGCAGTGGTAAAATTTCATCCTATCAGATTACTAGTTCGCTTGATAAAAAAGCTTCTGTTTTTTAATAGATCCAGCAGAAGTCCTGGGCTCAAGTTCATGGGTTCGGAGGGTCAGTCAGTGTGGTCAGGGGCTGACAGTGCTGTCGGCATTGGGGGTGCACCCCAGACTCCAGCAGCTCCACTCAGGCCAGCTAAATGGAGGCAGGATTGGGGAGCAGTGGCAAACATGAATATGCTTTTGTTACCTGGAGGAGGCACGATAGTTGCCAGGTATGAGAGATGCCCACTACTTTCACCTTGAGCGAGGAGGGGTCCGGAAGAGGCCAGGGCTTTTAGTTTGGGAGTTAAGTCCTAGGGCTCAGTAATGGTATCTGGCCCTCAGTCCCAAAGTTATGCTTGCAATCCAGAACTGTAATCTCTGAAATTTCACTCAACGCAGAGAGGAGGTTTCTCAGGAGAGGCATCAGTCTGGCCATTTCTAGTGGCCTCACCTCTGATAAACATCTTGATCTTGGCTGTATTTTCCTATTTTCTGGCCACTGTAAGGCACCAGCCCAAGCATGTCTCTGACAAATATTTGTATTGTTTGTGGTGTGATTGGGACTTCCTGTCTTCCAATTTAGTTTTCTGCCTTGCTTTTCACTGTCTGGGTCATTTGATATTACATCTGGTGCTTCCTGTTTTTTTTTTTTTTTTTTTTTTTTTTTAAGTCTCCGACCCAAGTCATCCGACTATAGAAACCAGAGGTCAACTTCTTCATAAGTGTGCTGGCTTTAGTCACTTGTTTTGGTGTACTAATTGAGATTTGCGTAAGGAAAGCTGTCAGGTGTCTGCTGGTTTTCTCAGCTTCACGTACTTCCCTATTTATGAGTTTTTGTTTTTCAGACATTGGGACTTTCTTGCTCTATTGCAGACATGGTGGTGGTGAGGGGTGACCACCGCAGACCCACCAATTCCATAGTGGTTCTGTCTCCTGAACTGGGGCTCCCCAGCCCTGTGGGTCCAGTTCTCAGAGGAGGGTCTGCAGACACGACAAGAGTAGAGCCCTCCTGACACCTCTCTCTGTCTCTTTCCTGCATCCTGGGGTTCTCTCTGCTTCAGAGGGGTTAGTTAGCGCTGATGAAACACCTTTAGTTAGGCCAGCAAAAAAAAAAAAAAAGCTACTAAATATAGATTTCCTTATTTTTGCCTAAGATAGAAAAATGCTTTAGGCACTAAAAATTTCACTTCACTTAACCTTTCTTTCCACAGAATGGCCTTTATATCAAGAAACAGAACATGTGTGGTGTCACGTACACAGCTCTCAGGCCCTCTGGGGGGAGGCCGTCTGCCAGCCTGAGCCATTCCAGACTCATCTATTTCTTTTTTGGTCAAAATAAAGGAATTTTCTAAGGTAATTTGGAGAGAGGATTGCCTTTTTCTTCGTTAAAGGCAATGGCAGCTTTTAGGGATTGTGGGAAAGTCTATAAAAACATTGAAACAAGCCCTTGAGGCTTTGATATCCCACCCTTTTCCTATGGGAAGGCTTTGATGAACCGGGGAGCAGTTGGTCAGGGCAGTTGTGAGGACTTGGAACCCCATCCATCGTGGGCAGTTCTGCCGTCTCCAGAGGCTGAGCTGGATTTCATGAAGGCTCAATTCCCAGAGGAAGGGCTGCCTGGGAGGCATCACGGGTGGGGTGAAATCTTCCTTCAGCTAACTGATCTCAGGCTCGGGGACCACTGGAACTGGGAAAATGTCTGGCCTTTGGTGTTCCTGCCAATACTGGCTCAAGAGTGCGGGAAACCCCTCTGTCTCTGCTCCCTTTTCTGTCTCTCCTTTGGGTGTCGATGAAGGGGCATGTTGGAGGTCTGTCCATCTGAGCCATTCTGCATGTGTGAGATGTGCATGCTCAACAACCTGATGAACTCAGCCCTTGATATTCCTCCATTGAAATTGAGTGCTTCCCTGAGCTCACTGGGAGGCAACACTTCTAAGTGTCATGACTTAACACAAGAGAAAAAAAACCCAGTGAAATCCCAGACCAAAAACAACCCTTATTTCTGTGTAATGCTTTAAATGACCTAATTTCTTCTCTGAAGCCACCACATGAACTCAGGAGGACAGCTGTCATTGGCGGGCAGGAGGGGTCAGATGGAGAGGGAAGGGCTTCCAAGTCCAGGGTGGATTTGGAGCACTTGCATTTCATTTTTGGTTGACCAATGAACAAAACCAAATAATCAAAAAACATCTGTTCACCCAGAAACACAAAAGACTGTACTGTGACTGAAGTTGTTGCTAGGGAAGCCATCGAAAGCAGAAGGAGCCATTGCAAAATCATTAATACCACGAGGAAGGGGGCAGGTAGACACCTGGGGGTGGAATAGGAACTTTCTCAGTCTCCCTAATTCCTGCTTGCCCCTGTCCCTGTAGGTTTGGCAGAAGTCAACGGGAGGCTTTAGGAGTTTCCTTGGTGCCAATAAGAAGATGGCAGCTAACCACGGGCAAGACTCTGCTTCTGTATCTCTCTGTTTCTTCTTTCTCCTCCACCCCAACCCAGATGCCAAGTCTGATCCCAGACCCTATGAGGAGGTCACCTGAGAAATACCTTTCTGTCTAAGAAATCTTGTCTTCTGGATGTCCTGCTGAGCACCCTCTATAGCATAGCAGAAAGATTTAAGGGCAAAAGGACTCAAAGCCTTGGGTTCAAATCTTGGCTCCACCATTCTTACTTACTGAATGATCTCAGGCTAAGCACTTAATCCCTTTAAGTCCCATTGGTTTAGGAACAAATGTCTTGTATGGATTTCTTCTTTTTTTTCTTTTAAAAGATTTTATTTATTATTTTTTGAGAGAGGGCCAGGGAGAGAGACATCAATGTATGGATGCCTTTCACCTGCCTCCACCTACAGACCTGGCTGGAGACTTGGCTTGCAACCTATTTATGTGCGCCAGCTGGGAATCGAACCAGCGACCTTTGAGTTAGCAGGCTGTCACCTTATCCACTGTGCCACCAGTCAGGGACTTAAATTTCTAAAAGTGCTTTGTACATACCTCATAAGTAAGTGCTCAATATAAGAAAGCTATTATTAGTGTTCTGCTAGAACACTAGCAGAACACTATAACATTTTGACATTTCCTATGTGAAATTCCAATAACTGCCCCTTTTGATTATTAGGATAGTCACAGATGCTATGATTTTTGAACATCTTCTTTTTCAAAAATATATGTACATTTAGCTTAATATGACAGGGGAGCCTCTGGAGCAAGACAGACCTGGGTTCATGTTTAGCTTCCCTATTGATCTGCTGTGTGAGCTCACTATGCTGAGTGTGTTTCCTCATCTGAAAACTGGGCTGAAGAGCAGCAGCTCCTTCAGACTGTTGTATTAATGAGATTTTTGGAAAAAGGGCTCAATAAATGGTCATGCTTATTCCCTTTTCTTATGTACCTACTATGTGTTTAGTGTTTTCACACCTGATTTCTCATTGTGCCAACACAATCATCTTGTGAGGTAGGTCTATTATCATTTCCAGTGTATATATGAGGAAAAACTGATGCTCAGGGAGGCTAAGTAACCTGCCTGAGGTCACACAGCTAGTAAGTGGTAGAAACTGGATCCTGTCACATTGCTTCTCATCTGAGCACACATTTTACCCCATCCCTGGGAATACTTTCTCTTTGGCTTTTGACATTTCCAGGATTCATTCTTGTCTGGGTGTGTGGCTCTATCCTTAGGCAGGATATCCAGAAGCTTCCTACCCTCAATTCTACCACCTCTGCTTCTTTCCATGTTTCTCTTCCTCCACCAGCCTCAAGGATCCTACTGTCTTAATGCTAGAGGCTTGCCTAGCCATGGCAGACTTCCTTCCATCATGTGTAAAACTGGTAACTGATGAATGTAAGGTGGTGACAGCGGGGGTTTCAGGGTACAGGCCACCCCACGCTGTCTGCTGGCCTCTATGTCTGTATTACCTGGTACAGACGAGCTGCTCGAGATGTTCTAACTGTGTCTGTGGCCCTGTGGATTCCAATTCCCCCTGAGTCATCAGCACTCTGTGTTTTCTTAGCTTATCTGTCTCTAACTGGAAGGATTGCCCAGGTCTAGTGCCTGGCACAGGGTCTCCCTCTCCTGCCCTCAACTTGTATACCCTTTATATGGCACTCAGATTCCAGACCACACCAATTCCCTAGGACTCTGGGCCTGGGCCCCTACTGCTGACCACAGGCACAGGCAAACGTCCAAAACATACATGCATTTGTTCATTCATTACTTTATTTATCCATTGAGCCCCCCATTTATTTCCCCACTGATCTAGGTCCTATAAGTATCAAATAAACAAGGAACTCACAGTTAAGGGTAGGGTTTCTCAAACTTGGATTTGCCTTAGAATCACCTAGAAAGGCTTTTAGAAAAACAGATTCCTAGACCCCACCTGAGATCTACAGAGGCAGAATCATTAGGAGCAGGTTTGTAGGAATCTGCATATTAAGTGCCCTCAGCCTGACTAAGGCACAGCCAGTCTGAGGAACATGGGATTTGAGAATTCATGATGGAGCAAATGCCCTAAGAAGACACAAGAACCAAGGCAGGGCTGCTGGAGGAGAATGCCCTGCAGTGCTTCCTGCTTCTTGGGGCCCTTGTGTATAAAACTCCATCCACAGGCTCTGCTTTCCTCCCTGTTGTGGCCCTGTGCTTATAGCAGGGCCTGCTAGGGGCCCAGTAAATATCTATGAATGAAAGAAAGAATGAATGAGAGCATTCCTGATTCCCTTTAGGTGTGGGATGCGCCCATCTGCTTGTTTCCAGGGTGCTGTGGGAGAGTGTATTTGTGTCTGGGAGGCAGACCGAGAACACGTTGCTGAGGTGAGAGGCCCTCTGAGCTCTGTTACCTAGTAGGCCTCCAGCCAGGCTGGAGGAGAATGTCTACTCAAAAGGAATCTGTGATCCTGCCAGGACAAAGGAGAATGCTGGGACCAGAGTGTGCCTAGCCCTCCGGGAAGTGTGCTGTTTGCTAAAGAGTGATTGGACTGGCTGAGCTTGCGAGCAAGTGAGAGGCTGGCACGAGGTAGTCATTAAAATAGCAGTTGACCTCCTGGCAGCTGGAAGGAGGCCCCGTAGACCTCAGGCCTCCCCAGCCAGCCCCTTGGGACCCTCAGAGAGATGCCCATCCATCACTGGGGTCCCCTGAGAGGGCTGCGGGCATTTTCTGCAAGTCAGTTATGGGGCTCTGTTTTCAGCACAGATCTTGTCAAATTCAAGCTGTCAACTGCACAGATCCTGAAAGCCTGTCACAGACCTCTGGGGACACGCATGGGGCAGGTGACCTTGAGGGGGCTCTGCTGAGTGTGGGACTGTGGTGATAAGAGGGACAAATGAGAAGAAGCCACCTGGGCCAATAGCCCATTGTGCTAGTCCACACCCCTCCCACCCCTGAGTTTGTCCTTGAGGGACATCAGGCAGCTGAACTGAATCTGGTTTCCCGCTTCGCCCTGGGCTGCCTCTCTCCCTTTGTGCCGCCACTCACAGGGAACACGAAGGGAGGCTGTGAGCCGAGTGGGTTATGGACGCAGGCCCGCTCTGCCACCTGGATGCTGTGAACATGGGCAAGTTACTTAACCTTCTGACTGTTTCCTCGGGTTTTGGTGAAGATTACACTACTAAGCACAGGCCTGGCATGTAGTAATTGCCGAATAATTATCAGCTATTCTTAGCATTTTTTATGGAAGCACAAAGCAGCCTGAATTCCTGGCTGGGTTCCCTCATTTCAGTAGCATTTTAACTCTGCTTGGCTTTAGAACATCTTGGTGCACAGTTAACAATGAGTAAATGGAGGATGAGCAGGGTTTGGAGGCTAGGTCTTCCATCTGATGGGAGACAGAGCATCCTGCCAGCCTTGTGTGGGAACAGCCACCCTAGCTTTCTTCAGAGGGCACACGCTGCGCTCTGGGTGGGCTTTCCTCCTGTCCTGTGGTGGAGGGCAGGATCTGGCCTGATGGGTGGGCTCTCCTCAGGCCATGTTTAGGGCTGGGAATGTTTCATCTGTGGCCATGGGGAGCTGTAAATCTGGGACACAAGTTGAAAGCTAAAATCACGTTAGGTCAAGAGAACCATCTGAACAGGCAGTGACATATAAAGGCCAAGAGTAGACATGAACTCTGATAAATCCGGAGGCTGAGGAGGTGAGAGGAGGAGCAGCAAGACTGAGGAAAAGGAAAGCTGCCCAAGTCAAGGCTTGGCATGCACTGACATCTGTGAGGACCTTTTGAATCTCCAGCCATGGCCGTGGCTTGTTTCAAGGTTCCTTTGAGGAAAGCCCGAGTCCCCTTAGTCACACCTGAGTTGAGCATTGGCTGCTGGAACTCATCTATACTTTCCTCCTTAGGAAGAAACATTTCTAGTTGAAGGATTCTAGATAGACATGGCAGGACTTCTTCACCAGCATTTATGAAGCAAGATTGGATTAGGGTGAGTTGCAGGATGAGAGGTGTTGGCTTGGCTCCTCCGTTTCAGGGGAGGGTCCCTATTCCTTGCCCAGGTAACAGGCTTGCAAGTGCTCCTTGGAAGGGCTATTGTCCTTTGATCCTTGCCTAAAATCAAACAGGTTAGCTAGGGGAAGGGCAGTTAGAGCCAGGCTGTAACCCAGAGTGGCCTTGAATTGTGGGCAATGGCAGCTGCCACCCAGGAGAAGGGGTGGTGGATAGGAGGGTGAAAGGAGATGCTAGTGATAGCTGGCTGGGCAGTCAGCTGGGCTGTCACAGGTTATTGAAAGGCACCACCCGCCTCTGCAATTACTCAAAGGCACAAGCTGTATTTCCTACTGGCTCTTTAAGAAAGGCAACCGCCTTGCAAAATGTCAGGGCCGAGTGGAAACCCAGAGTGCGTGACCAGCTGCCACTCCCTCAGTGCTGATGGTCATACAGTCTCGGGGTAAGCCTGGAGAGTGATGTGGTGGCTTGTTTGCGTGGGCGCCCCAGATTACCCCAGCCCTATCCACCCACGTAGCTTCCTAAACAGCACCAGGCTGCCTCTGTCTTGGAGCACGTTAGTGACTACAGAATGCTCACTTTCTCACTCTCTCTGAGTACCAAAGTTTCAGACTGGATCTGTGTTCCCTAAAATGTAGTTTTGTGCACAAATTAAATTTAGGTAGTGTATAGAGAAACTATTTTATCTGTTTATCTTAATGTTTATCAGAAAAATATTTAACTGGCATATCAAACTTGCGATTTTATTGCTTTTATCACCTGGGAGATGGTTAAGTTTATTTAAGTGAAAAGGGTGAGTCAAACAGAAAAGAAAAAATCAGGTAAATAATAGTATAAGTTAGCTCTCTCTACTGTAACTACAATGGGAGCCAAAAATGTGAACCATACATGTAAATTAAAATTTGATATTAGTCACAAAAAAGAAAAAGAAACAGGTGAAAGTAATTTTAATAATAGGTAATTTAATCTGATACATCTAAAATATCATTCTGACATGTAATCAGTAGAAAAATCATTGATATATTTTATATTCTTTTTTTCATAATAACTCTTCAAAATCTGATGTGTGTTTCATACTTACATCACATCTCAATATAACCTAGTCACATTTCAAGTTTGAGAATCAAACTTACAGTATTTATGCTACTCATGGCTTGCTGGAGAAGCCCAAGTTGGAATTCTGTAGGCCTTGCCATTTCAGACATAAGCACTAGAAGAGGAAGGAAGCATGGACTGTTTCCACCCCATGATCATGACTAAACTAATTGGAAATGCTCCTGAAATTGCCACAGAGGACTGAGCATTAACCCAAAACTGCCTTAGAAGAAATATCTACTAGATTCCAACCAAATCAGGCATCAGCTCCCTGGGCCCTTAATGACTATTATTTCCAAAAAAGCTCTCACTCCATTCCTCATTTATTATCCCTGACATTTTATCCCCTGTAATGCTCTCTGGGGACCAATTAATATTATCTGAATGGAAGCATGACTCATAAGTGGAAATGAGCTTGTTCTGGATCAGATTTCAGTGTGTGTGCCTAAGTACATTCATGTGTGTGTTCATGTGTGTGCATGCAAGCAGCATTACATCAGAGGGAAAATTGCCTGTACCCAGAATCTTAGGTCTCATCAAAAAACCCTCCTCCCCTTGTCCAATAATAAGTCCTTTGGGACTCATGGATTCCAGATGGAATGGTAAAGTGAACCCAACTTACACGAAGGAGAGAAATGGGAAAAGGATTCTCAGGCCCAAATGCAATGAAAGTTAGGACAAGGACCCAAGAGAAAACAGTAGAATCCTTAAAGTAAAGGGGGAGGGAATTTAGATTCATTAGAGGTATATTTTGTACCAGGTATTTAACATTTGCTAACCTTTTAATAACACTATATAGGAGATATTTGTAGTCTCATGTAGTAGACTAAGATAACACATATGTGTAGAGCTGGTGTCTGAACGATTAGAGAGCTGACTCCAAAGCTAGTGTTTTTTTTTTTCTGAATGCCAAGTACTTTTTCAAGACATCAATTGCTCAAGTGTATTTCTGAGTTCACCATAAACTGCTTGACTTAATCCTTGTGATAAAAAGCTTAAGCAAGTAGATGAAGTTAAACCGTGTCTTTGTTGAAGATAGATTTCTATTCAAGATTTCTGTGTCCCTAGAGAAGGCGGGCCCCTCCCTGCCAGCCCTGGTTCCCACAATGCTCTTATGAAGGAGACTCTCTGAGTCTAGGAGCTGCAGCATCATTAACTGGGTTCACGTACATTGTACCAGTCAGGGACCCACTGGGAGGCAGATGGAACACTTAAAGGGATGATGTAGGAGGGTTTAACAAATAAACAGTTTATAGAGTTCTGGATAGGGTTGACAACAGCAAGGGATGGAGAAGCACGTAAGGGAAGCAGTTAGCACTCTGGGCTTGGAAGAGCAAGCAGAGAGTGTTTCCTCAAGCCCAAGGAGAACTGTTAGCCTTGGGAGAAGGGCCTGTGCACAGGAGCTGTGGGCATAGGTAGAGCATGCAGCTCCTGCCAAAACAGCAGAGGGAGCAGGGAATCAATCCCCCAGCTTCCCTTCTTTCACTCTGATTCAGTGCGTTGGCAAATGGGACTCACCAGCATATGCCCCAAACCTGTAGACCAGTGCCTGGCACATAGTAAGGGCCAAGTAAGTGCTGGCCATTAGTCCCATCTTTGGTAACCTGGTTCCTGGTCTCCCTGCCTGGAGTTTGCCAGAGGTGTTTCTCTAGAGAATGAAGAGAGGGCTCTTGTCTCTCTGCTGAAAACTAGTAACAAGTTGGTTTGGAGAAGTGGAATTTGCTATTTGAGCCTAGTACAAGTTTTCACCCCCATATCTGGCTATGGCCATATTCAAATTATGAAGGAAATTCCTGTTTGGCAAATTGCTTAGTTAAACAACTCTGAATTGACCTATCTGTCTGACAAAAAATGTGGAGACTGGCCCTAAATCAGAAGGATTTGTGAGTTGTTTGATTAACAAATCAAGAGAGGATTGGTGCTGAGTTTTCTGCACATGCCTCCTAACTGAGGGATGCCATCTATTCAAATAGGAAACACCATGGGATGGAAAGGAGACCCCTCTATGCTGATTATATCTGAATGGGAACCCCACCTCCCTCCAGCCTCTGAGCCAGTCTCCTCTCTTCTGCTCCCAGTGGGGGCTGGCTCCTGACAGCAGCATTACCTATGTGCCTGTACCAGCTGGCTTCCAGTTGGGTTTAACAAATAGGAGAACACAGCTGGAGATTCAGGGTGGGAAAAGAGAAGTTGGATTATTTCTCTGTTCTAAGTCCCAGGCAGTGGCTGCATCTTTTCGTTGCTACATTTCCCACTGGGCAACTGAGCTGTCCTTCATATTTCCAGGTCTTACTGGGCTCTGGTAACACTCCATATGGTTATGGTTTCCCACTGATGGGTAGCTGGGCCTCACCATCCTTGGTCTGGCCCACACCTCTATCAGGAGTCTTTTCATTAGAACCATCTGCAGTAGTCTGTCAACTGCCTATTTGCTGACTCTGACTTTATCATAGCTCTTTCTCTAATCAATTCCTACCTAGCAGGTGCTCAACCAAGAATCTTGAATGGAATGGCTCTGTGGCATTTGGATATCCCAGAGGGTTTGCCCTGCTTTCTTATGTAAATGCAATGTTGTTTTGTGTGTGTTAAATGCAGAATAACTGGGCTCTAAAATTTACTTCAGAAATGAAGGTATTTTATGGTAGATTTTAAGGCCATGATATACTAGAAGTGAACTACACCATCATGCAGGCCTTGCCATTCACAAGTCATCAGAAAGGTAGTGTGTTTTAGTGATACTTAACCTTAAAAAGGTCAGAATAGTGAGATTGATCCTTACTATCTCTTGGGTTTACGGAATAATTTCAGACACTCAACAGTTCTAATGTTTTATTCACTTCTGTTCACTTTGGACTGAGGACTTCATCCCACTTTAGACTCCCATAGTGTCAAATAAGGGAAAAGAGATATTAGGGTTCTGGTTTCTTAGCCCCTCACAATGCCATTGTGCAGCCATGACATACTATTCTATGCCTGTCTCTCTGGAGGCTTCTTTGGCTGTTGTCCTTAGCATTTGGCCTTACTTGAAGCAAAGTGAGCCGAAGGGAAAGTTGGCTTTGAAACTGTGGACCCATTGAGGTTAGAGTGGTTTCCTGTCCCCATTAAGAAGAATCATATTTGTCACGTTTGTTGATAGATGACTGCTCCTTCGAGTTTTGCCTGGTAAAAGAATATGGAGATATATGGGATTCCCACACCCTTCAGTGCCCCCCCCCCCACCCCAAGGAAATGAGTTATTCCCAGAAAGTTCCAGAGTCTTTAATATAGGAGACATATTTTGGCACACATGCCTTGAAGTCAGTCTGTCAATCTGGCTTTGTTTAACTTCCCTGAGAAGCAGTGCTTTGGGAAGGACTGTTAAATGTTTCCAAAACATGTTTTGAAAAGAAGCCACTAGAAGGAAAAAAAGATTGCCAAAAATAAGTCACTCACCCATCACAGCGCTTTCGTTGTTGTTTGTTATATACAACTGAAAACCCCAAACCCTCAAACACACGTGTGTCCCACATTGTATGCCTGACATGAGGAGTTTCATTTAGAAAGACAGACACAGGACAACTTAGGGTTCTCAGGGTTTGCTGGGGAGACTAATGATGGCCAAGGGTGTGAGGGTGGCAGGCTGAGTTACTACAGCCTTGGTGCTCATTAGTCCCCTTTCCTGTCTGCTCAGCTGTCCTGACCTCAATCTTGCTCTGTCTCCAGCTTCCAGCTGCAAACAACTGCCCTTGTCCTCAGGAAATAACTTGGACCCTTTCCCATCAACTCCAATGTGTTTTGCTTTTATCTACCTCTCTGATTTCATAGTTCTGACTCTGTCTTTCCTCGGGTCTCTTCTCTTGGAAACTCCTTGTCCTGTCCTTTCGGAATTCAATATTTTGTTCTGATGCTCATCTGTGCTTGATCCTTTGGTGGGAAATCTTTGCTCCAGCCCTGGGGTCTCTGGCACCTCACCATCTGAGCTCATCCCCAGCTCCATGCTTCCTCCGGCCTCCACCAAGTGTGTGTGTGGGAGCGGAAGGCTTCGACCCTTCCTGGCCTCACAAACTATAACTGGTTCCCCATGATAAGGAAATGCAAATTAAAACTGTGAAATACCTTTCACATCAATCAGATTAGCAAAAATTAATTAAGTCTGATGACAACAGGGATGGTGAGATGTTGGCATAAGAGAGCTCTGGTGGGAGTGTAAATTGGTACCAGCGCTTTGGAGGACAGTCTGGCAATACCAATTGAAATCAAATTTGTGCTCTTGCTGTGAAATATCAATTCTGCCTAGAGAAACTATCCTATTGGTATACAGATTTATGCTTGTGCATATGCATATACATATATGTACACACATATACACACATATATGCACATACATACACAACTGAATATTACTCTTTGCAGATGGTAAAATAAATTCACTGAGTCCACTTTTTATCAACATGTACAAATTTCAGAACAACATTGAGTGAAAAACCAAGTTGCTAAATAATATATGTGTGTGTTACATATACATCTATAACATATAGATGCAACTATATTAAAATGTAAACAACAGGATTTTTATCAATATATTCATATTTGTTAAAATACAAAAAAGGTGCATGGGAATGATGTAGGCCAACTTCAGATTAATGTTTACTTTTGGGGAAGGAGGAGAAAAGGTTGAATAAAGGGAACTAGATCTGGACTATTTTACTTCTTTGAAAGGAGGGTGAAAGAGGGAGAGAGAGGTCTGAAGTAAGTCTGGTAAACTATGTTTAATGTTGGTAATGAGGTTATAAAGGTCTAGTTTATTATTTTTCCTATCCAGTACGATTGAAATGTTTCCCATTTTATAAACTTTAAATAATAAGAAGACTGTTTCTCAGACTAACTGATATCCTGGGTAACTGAAACCAACTTGAGGATTCATAGAAATAGATGTTCAGGTAGGGACAGAGCCTTTGAGAACATCTGGTTAACTTCTGCCTGGTTCCAGACTCTCTCCTATGACTTGCCTAAGGCCCTGTGTGAACACCTGTCCTGACGCAAATCTCAGATCACTGGGGTTTCTCCCAAACGAAATTCTTGGAAAATTATTGCCTTTGTTACAATGGGCCTTCTGCTGGCTTCAGGCCATGGGTTCCACTTCCTCCCCCCATCAAGATTCCCTCTACAGTGGACTTGGGAGCTGCTAGGAATCTGGGGTTTGGGGCTGGCCTTGCAGGGGAATGAGGGTAGAAAGAGGAAGCTGAGGGGCTGGCGCCAGCCCTCAGGCGTTCCTCTTTGGAAAGGCTGGCTGTGAAGGGACTTGCCCGGCTGGCCCTCTGAGAGGAGGAAGCCTGGCTCTCAGGGCAAAATTCTGTTGGTGTGCAGTGTGAGCTGTGTCTCTTCATGGCTGCTTTCCCAGGCCTCACTTCCCCAAACGCAGGCACGTGAACAGCTGCAGTAGCCTGGCCTGAGCACCCTGGGATCTTGGCAAGCTCCAAGTCAGTGACTCACAGGGACCCTCCAGGGTGGCACTCCTCTTCCCTGTCTTTTGTGAAATAAGCTGGAAAAGGAGGTCACATGCTTGATTCCCCGCTGCCTTGCCCAGCCTTACAAAGAAAGTCTGGTACCAAATAAAAGCTTTCCTCTGATTGTCTTTAAAATACAGCCAGTTTGACGTTGGGCAGTGGGCACTGCAGTACAGTATACTGATCTTGTACTATAGAAATAAATGTACACTTAAAACCTACATAACCTTATTAACCAATGTCACCTCTATACATTTAATTAAAAAAAAAAAAAGTATCTAGACTCAAGGCTTGATTTCCAGATAGAAGAAACCTTTTACAGGCACAAATAGAAACCTGTTTTCCATATTGCAAACAAAATAGTGACCACCTTAATTTTTCAGTACCATCATCTCTGTACTTTTGGTGAGCTGGGTTTTTATTTGTTGCTTTTTGGAGAGAATGGCAAAATATTTGGTTTAAAAAATCAGCTGCTAGGGTGAGGTCTGGAATTAGTTCAGACCTTTAACTTAGTCTCTGTCATTCTAGATGTTTTAGAATGAGAAACTCGAGATCGCTGAGAGCAGGGCACAACAGCTGTAGTTCCTCAGTGGAGATCTCAGTGGAGCAGGAGGAGAAGTGATGTTGCCGTGGCTGTGAGCTTGGCCGCTTGAAGGTTCTTGGCTGACCTGTTCTCTTGTTACACCTTCCCTTCTGCAGATCAGTGCTGGTCAACCTTTGTTGCATATGGGACCTCCTAGGAGCTTTATGCCATGGGAGCCACACCCCAGGTGCACCTTAGACCAATTGAACCAGAATCTTTGCGAGTGGGACCCAGGCATCTGTACTTTATAAGATTCCCCAGGTGATTCTAAAGAGGTCAAGTTTGAGAATCAATGCTATGCCTTGAAATATCAGAGAGGTGTTCTCAGGGCCCGATGAAAAAGAGCAAAGCCAAAGATTTTATGTTAATAGTAACAGGAAGGAGGCTTGAAGGCTTGCCATTGGCCAGGCAGTGTCCTAAATGTTTTCTGTAGATTATCTAATTAAAATTTTAGAACAGTTTTCGGAGGTAGCTTATTTATTTCATAGAAGTTGGAAATGACTTTCCAATGGGTTAAGGAACTTGCCCAAGGTGGATGCAGCAGAAATGCAATTCCTGGGGTCCTGACTTCAGAGGCTGAACTTGGCACTGATCACATTTACTAAGGTAGAAAATTTCTCGCTCTCCCTCTTGCTCTCATTCTCACTCCCTCATCACTTGTACACAATTTAGAAACACTTTACATAGTGTTGTTTTTTGTTTTTTTTTTAAAGCTGGTCTTGCCAATCCATTCCTCTTTGGTTGATATCTAGAAAGCTGAATTCTCTGAGTTTCCTGAGTATTAATGTTTCATTGAGTGAGTTGAGTGAGGCTTTCCACTTATTTGAGTGCAAAGGATCAGCATTGTTTTTATTGTTGCCCTCAGCTGAAAGATGGAGAAGGCAGGAGGAGAACACCCACATTACTTTAGGAGGCCTGGAGAGTTGATGAAATTTCTTGTTTTCAAGGCAATGATATGACGTAATGTAAAGAACAAATGAGATCAGGGTTTATCTCAGTTTTTCCACTCCTGAGTTGTGTATTGTTGAGCAAGTCACTTCCTCTCTCTGGGCTTCTTCGTGTGAGAAAGAAGGAAATTGAACCAAGTGTTCATTGAAAGTCCTTACAGTAGCTCTAACTTGGTCCAGAAGATAAATATCATCTCAACAGCCTTCCTGATTTCGAAGTTCTCAACAGTCTGGTCCATTGCCATGGGTACATTTATTCCTGCATGAGCATCATATTTGCAAGACTGATTTCCCCCAAGTATGGTCAGTGATGTAATAGGGAGCCATTGACTTCAGAAACTGGGCAAGTCAATCAAGTAGGAACAGATGGCCCAGAAATAATTGGAAAAGACACATTTTATTATGTAATGAAGAATTTGTATATAGAGTCTAACTACATATGGATAAAAGCTGAAATGAAAAGAATACATGCAGCAACGATGGGGCCAAGGTGGCTCGGTCAGAACATCATTCCATAAACAGAAAGATTTTGAGGTTGATTCCCAGTTAGGACACATATCTAGGTTGCAGGTTTGATCCTCAATCAGGTTGTGTAAGGGAGGCAACCAGTTGATGTTTTTCCCTCTCCATCCCCCTTTTTCTTGCTCTAAAAACAAACAAACAAACAAACAAAAACAATGAAAAAATATCCTAGGGTGAGAATAAAGAAATATATATGTACAAAAAAAGTCCACCTCATGTCAGATTTCTGGATCCCAACTGGCTATTGTGGGAGTGGACATGCGCAGTGAAGAGGGATGTGCTACCACATGGAGCTATTGGGAGAGGCCAGCTGTCTGTCAGAGCCAGACACTCAACCTGTGTGCCCCAACACTCCGCTCAGATCTGCCTTAAGATCATCAGATGTAACTGACTGTCTTGCTAACTTGCAGGGAGGGATCTTTCTTCCCTTGCAAGAAGATACATCTGCCATTGGGGAAGAATCCTTTGCCCCAGCCTAGAAGAGGTAGATTAGAACTGGAAAGGTAGCTAGGTGAGCATGGTGTCAGGTCACAGGCAGAGGGATGGCCTCAGAGGACATTTTCTCAGACCATGTTGTAGATATTGCCTGCCCAGTGACCATTCCCAAATTCCAACAGCACCCTAGTTCCCTTCTCAGGATTTTTCTCTCCTCCATTATGTTTAGGTTTTGGGACTTGTTGGTCCAATACAAACTCTCCTACCTTAAAAGTGAAAGGTTCCTCCTAATGGAGCTTTCTGCTTGCTCCGTAGTATGTGCTCTCCCTCAGGACTTTGCTTCTTGAAGGAGACTAATGATTAGAATTTATACTGGGGACAGCACTTAGGTAAGGCTGTTCAGTAGCTTCTGTGACCAAGGCCTTCAGGAATGGCTGGGTCTCATCTTTTCTAAGCCTGGCCTACTGACCCTTGGGTTGAGCTTCTGTGCTTTTCTATTTTCCCTTCAAATAAAGCGGGCCGCACCCCCACCCCCTTCTTCCCTGAAATAGTCCAGTGTTTGTTGTTGTGTCTGCAGTCGAAAACCTTGACAGACACAGGGCCCTAGTTAGGACTGTGGAGCTCTCCTGGCTTCATGCAGGGTACATGCCTCTAATGAGGAGGCTCTGTCCATCTAACACAACCTCTGACCCTGAAAGGCTTTTCCTTTCTTTGTGAACTCACTTTCTTTCTATTTCTGCTTCTCCAGGCAGTACACAAAGCAGGCAATTCATTATCCATTTGTTAGATCCAATTGTATTTTATTCCTGTCACCTTGAAAGGTACTTAGGTATTCCCAGACTCAGGGCACATACCTGCAGAAACTCTCTTGGGTTATTCGTTCCTCTTTCTTTCAGTGTATTAGCTAGCTTCATCCATTGTGCACAAATTTCAGCAACCTAACTTTCCAAGGGCAATGACATTTGCAGGTTCCTGTAGGCCACTTCGCTTCTACTCTTTGTGTAACATCTAAATATTTAAGGTCATCTTGAAATGATTAATAGCCCTTTGATAATTCTGTTTTCCTTGCTTCCTGATTATGCATAGCCTACTCTGTTTAAGCTCATGTATGAGTATTAACTCTACATTATATTCTATGTCCTAAATGACAAGCTAGAGGATGTAAAGATGTAAGAGGCTGGTTTCTTGTCTGTAAGGATTTGTAAACCTATTGTAGATATGAAATAATTATAGAGCAACCTATACTTTTGATACCCTCCCCCCATGGCCTTTGACAACAGTTTTCAAAAGTTCTAGTTGTTGTGTGATGCCTCCTGGGGGATGGGGGGCGGGTGAGAAGGGGGCCTACCTGTTGTTCTGTGGCTATTCCTGGAACAGACTTATCTGCCTTAAGATAAACATAATCATAATTGACAATCTTGGTAGCATGCATCGAAGGATCTTTCTTCCTTTGGAAAGCAATTTGTCTCTGCATTGGGAAAGAACCCTTTGTCCCAGCCCAGGGGAGGTAGACTAGGACTGGAAAGGTGGCTAGGTGAATGGGGTCAGATCAAAGGCAGAGGGACTGCTTTACAGGACATTTCTTCAGACAGAGGTCTGAGGACTGCTGGATCCAGTGATTTTGCTAGTGTATGAGGCCCTTTACATTCTTCCCACAGACTATAGATCTAGATCCCATGGCCTGCCTCTGGAACCTGCAGGGATTTCCTAGCTATTGGGTCTCCTTGCCACTCTGCCCTTCCATATGCAGCTCTTTATGCTTTTCGTGAATCACTAGCACCCCAAAACTATAGCTCATCTTGATGGTAAACTTATCAAAGGTTAGAGACCATGTCTCATCTGTATGGACACCTAACAATTAAGTGAGGGCCTGGCACATGTTTGTTGAATTAAGGATGAGATTTCACTTTGCTGTTTATAAATGTTATCAGACCTGGAAGTGAATAAGGTCATTATTGGTTGGGATGGGCTGGGAAGACTTCCTAACAAAAAAGCCAGGCTTACATTAGGGCTTTGGGAAATGTGCCATATTTAGATTCATGGAAAGGAAGAAGGAGGGCATTTTAGGTATGAGTGACATTGCTGAGCAAAGGCTCAAAACTGGCCTTATGAGTGCCCCATAGAGCAGGAAAGAGAGGCAGGAAAAAAAAGTCAATGAGGGAGCATTTAAAATACACACATGCCTGGACCCCACCGCAGACCAAGTGAATCAGAGACTGGAGTGGGCCTGGGCCTGGGGACTTAAAGATTCCCTGATGAGCCTAATATGCTACAGGGCTGAGGACAGTCCTGGGCCTGTCACCTCAGATAGAAGGGGTATAAAGTGGGGCTGAGCTTCAAGAATGGAGACTCCTGATGCAATCTCTTCCATTTTTGGATAGGAATTTTGGACTTGAGCCTATGTGTATTAGGATGCTTTCACCTATAGGAGCTTTTCATGTTTTGCAAACTAATTTTTATGGCAGAATCTGGTTCAGATTCAAATTGAGGCAACTGGGAGGCTTGGAAAACCAGGCAGTGCTATGCCACAAACATCCAGGCAGGAGGTCTGCTTCCAGGTGGAGGAGCAGAAAAAAGAAGATGACTCCAAGAGACATTGAACAGGAAAAATTAACGGGACATGGTGAAATGAAAAAGAAAACATATGTTCTAATTAGATGTGGCAGCAACAATAGAAATCTCTCTTTATACAAACAGTTCCAAAGTTCTGTGGAAGAGGAAGCAGGGAATGATATTAAATTTCTATACCCACACGCCTCCCTCCCACCTAGTTCCTGAATATTAGGAGCCCTTTCCTTCATTTGATCTTAACACCTGCTAAACTATCATTGCCTTATCTCCCTCACCTCTTCCCTGAGAAACTTTCCGAAAGGGGAATGTACAACTGCTGTCTGCATTTCCTTATCACCCACATTCTCTAACCCCTACAATCTGTCATCTGCCCTTAATCTCGTCATGGCCTCCCACTTTGAGAAATTTAGTGACTTAAAAAAATACTTTTTCTATTAAATCTGTTGGCCGCATTTAACTCTCTCTTAAAGCTTGACACTCCTGGCTTTGGGGCTACTGGATGTTCCTGGTTTTCTTCCCACCACTCAGATGGTCTTTCTCTAACTGGCATTTTTCTTTCCACCCACGTCAGATTCACCTTCTGCATTTTCACTCTCTTGGTACCTCTCAACTCTTCCCAGGTTTCCATTTTGCATTTCCAAGAGTCCACAGGATATTGTCCACCAGTTGTCCCCTCTATGCCCAATACTTACTGCCATTGCCCTCAGCAGTATTTGCAAAGTCCCTTATTGCTTAGAAAGTACTTCACCTACAGTGTTTCACTTGAGCTTCATTGCCCTCCCAGCCCAGCCTCTTTCATTCTGCTCCTCCCTGAATTTGAATCTTGGCTTTGGTGCTTATGAAGCCTTAGTTTCGTAATCTTTTCACAACTGTGTCATTGGGGTGTTGTGAGCATTGAATAAGAAAACGTACATAAAAATGCCCAAGTTCACTATCGAAGCCCCACTTCTTTCTTGAAGGTAGAATCTAGATTTTATTTTGTTTTGTTTTTCTCACTAACCCTCAGAGGAAATCCTCCTGAAATAAAGGAATGAACAATTTCAAACACTGGAAAGAGAAATTGCCTAAGCGATGATTTCAGTAAATTTTGAGGAAGTGGCAAATTTCAACTGAACTAAGTCTGAGCTTTTTTTTTTTTCCTTCTGAATACCTTCTCAAGAATCTCAGGGAAGTAATAGGTGTTTTGGGTAAGGGTTCTAGTTTTGAAAGGGTCTAAGTTTTGATAAGTTTGGCTCAGTGTGATGTACAAAGGTAGCAGCAATATGAGAGCCTTTGCTGTTCGTGGCCTTGTGTGTCAAGGCAAAGTCTGTGTTATCAGGGAGTATTATGTGTTTGTCAGCCTCTGAGTTGGAAGATATGATGGAAAGATTTTTACTGTCTAAGCTAGTTTAAATATTTTTTGTCAATTTTGATTTATGAGTTGTTTTAGATCTTTGAACTGCTGAGCAACCCAATCCATGACTTTCTACTTGGATTACTGCCCATTAGTATCTGAGAGGCTGTAAAGTGATAAGGTCCTAAGGCATATGGTCAATAATCAGAGAGTGCCCATGACAGGACTGCTGGAGACTTACTTGTAATATGATGTTCTAGCAGAACTGTGAAAAATTACTTGGTCTTGAGAACTAAAATGCATCTAGGATTATTCAGGGACTATGAGCACCAAGTGGCCTTTCTTTAATGCATCATTCTTTATTTAGCTTTTCCAACTGCCAACAGTGATTTGGAACATTGTAGTCAATGGTTATTGGACTTGGTTCCAGAATTGCAAAGAGAATGCCTGATTATTTGCTTGAAATACTTTGGTAAAAATTATGAAGCTATTATATCAAATGTGGTATAAAGTGAGAAGGTGGACTATATACACATATGAGGACTATATGCTTCATGCGCGGGAAAGCAAAAGGCAGTTTTCCAAAAATGTCTTCACTAAGCTTAGTCACATTCTGTGATTAGAGTTAGAATATCTTATTTTCATTATGTGTGTGGACTTCTAATAAAATAGGTATGAATACTTGGTATTGGTGACTAACAGGCTATGGAGCAAATGTCAGGATAAGCTGGAAACAACTTAAGTTCAGTTTCAGTGATCTTTGTTATTCCTTGTATCAAGAAGTGAAATTTATTATCTCATCCCTTGAATCTCTGTGGCCCTATGATTTTCTCTCCCCCCTCCCATAGAATGCTGTGGGCATTGTATAGTTTTGGAGCTTAACTCTTGAGAGGCCTTATGGCTTCTGCTCTTCCTGGAATGCTGCCGAGTCAGGCACATGAAGAAACCACGTGGAGCAGGGTTACACCATCCTAGATGAGGCCCCCTGGATCCACCAGCTGAGAGCCGGCATCAACTTGCAGACATGGGAGGAAGGCTCTCTCAGGTCATCTGAAGCCATCCAGCCCCAGTCAATCTCCACACAGTTGCAGTCATGTGAGTGACCACAGGTGAGGTCAGAGGAAGAATTGCCTAGCTAAACCCAGATCAGACTGCTAATCCAAAGAATCATGAGCAAATATGAACAAAATTTAAGGTCGTTTTAAGTCACACAATTTTGGGATTGATTGTTATGTAGCAATAGATAACTGATATGGGGAAGAAAACAGGCAAATACTATTACCATTAAATGTTAACTGAGAAACAATACTTAAAGAAATTGGACAGTGATTTATTAAATCCCAGATGTTTAGAGCAGGAAGAGACTTTAGAAGTGATCCTTCTAATTCTTTTGATTCCTGACACCATTTTTCGGGATTCATGTTTTGCCATTCCCATGAGATAGTTGCTCTTTGTGAGCTGGTGACGGATTTTAAGCTTCTTGGCATTGTCCACCAGGGCTCAGGGCCCAGGTCTTGCACAAGTTCTCAGAAAATCTTTGTTGCTTGCTGGGTTATATGGAAAATGGCATGAAGGCCTTGCCATGAGTTCCCAGGGCCTATCTGCTGCTTGGTGGTATTTGTAGCTTAGGTTTGCTAGGCATCTTACAATCTCTTGCTGGGGTGTGTTTTGGAGATAGTCAGGTTTGAGTTGCCAAGGGTGGCATCATTATGCACATTTGTAGGCTGCAACCCAGGAAGGAGATCAGAGGAGACAATATTTATTTATTTATTTATACATTTAATTTTATTGTTGTTTTATTATACCTATCCCCTTTTTCCTTCCCTCTGTCCCCTTCCCCACCCACTCACTACCCCCAAAGTCAATCCTACTTGTTGTCCATGTCCATGGTTCTTCCATACTAGCTCCTTGACTAAACTGCTCCCCTTCTTTGCCTTCTCCCCTCCTCTCCCCCCTCCCCCCTTTCCTCTGCCCACTGGAGATCTATTCATTGTTTTCATGTATCTGGTTCTGTTTTGCTTACTAGTTTGTTTTGTTCATTATTGTCCTGAAATGGGTGAGATCCTATGGTATTTGTCTTTTACTGGCTGGCTTATTTCACTAAGCATAATACTCTCCAGTTCCATTCATGTTGTTGCAAAGGTTAGGAGTTCCTTCTTTTTTTCTGCTGTGTAGTATTCCATTATGTAAATGTACCAAAGTTTTTGATCCAATCTTCCACTGATGGACACTTAGGCTGTTTCTAGCACTTGGCTATTGTAAATAGCGCTGCTATGAACATAAGGATACATAGATTCTTATGAATTGGTGTTTCAGGGTTCTTTGGGTATCGTCCTAGTAGTGGAATTGCTGGATCAAAAGGCAGTTCCATTTTCAGTTTTTTGAGGAAACTCCATACTGTTTTCCATAGTGGCTACACCAGCCTACATTCCCATAAGCAGTGCACAAGGGTTCCCTTTGCCCCATATCCTCACCAACACTTGTTGTTTGCTGATTTGTTGATGATTGCCATTCTGACAGGTGTGAGGTGGTATGTTATTGTGGTTTTAATTTGCATCTCTCTGATGGCTTAGTGATGTTGAACATTCTTTCATATGCTTCTGGGCCCTTTGTATGTCTCTCTCAGTGAGTTGTCTGTTCTAGTCCTTTGCCCATTGTTTAATTGGGCTGTCAGAGGAGACAATATTTAAAACCACATTTTATGTACCACTTATTTTTTATAACAGCAGGGAGTTTCACTGGTGCCTGAGTCCAAACAAATGCCCTCAGTATCCATAAAGGACATGGAATTGGAACTCAAAAGTCAGGTCAGTTCAGAACTTTAACTAGAAAAACTCAAACTGCGGATTACCATGCACAGTTAAGGAGAGTGTGACAGTCATTGGCCTGGGCATGGGTTAAGAGTAACTGTTCTTCAAAGACTCTTGCAAAGTGCTTTTAACTTTTTCAGGAACTTCCACAGCATTTGATTTTTCACCTCAGTGCTGGGGAATAGAAGGGGTTATCATCTATAGTTCCAAGACAAGAAGACAGGGAAGCAAGTGTCTGTGCTGGAATTAATCCCCAGGCCTTTTGGCCATCAGTTCAAGTTTTGCTCCTGTAGACCAGGGCATCTCAATGACCATTAAAAGGTAGCCATGGACCCCATGATTCTGTTACAAGCCTGGCCAATCATGTTATACTGAGTTTGGGGTTCTGATTCTATACTTGTAGTAGACACAAGATGTACTGTCCATATGTCTAGACCTTCCTTCACAGATGAGGGGTACTTCCACCCAGTTGTGAGGGGTGGTCAACAAACAGCCTTTAGCACTCCAAACATGCCAACATCTGACTCATTATAGTGATGCCAGAAGGAGAAGAGGAAGAGCAAGAAATTGAAAACTTATTTCAAAAAATAATGAAAGAAAACTTCCTTAATTTGGGAAGGAAATAGACATACAAGTCCAGAAAACACAGAGAGTTCCAGTATGTGGGACCACACCAAGACACATCATAATTAAAATGCCAAAGGTTAAAGATAAAGAAATCATGTTCAAAGCAGCAAGAGAAAAGCAGAGTTACCTACAAAGGAGTTCCCATAGACTGTGAGCTGATTTCTCAACAGAAACTTTGCAGGCAAGAAGGGCTTGGCAAGAAGTACTCAAAATGATGAAAAGCAAGGACCTATAACCAAGATTACTCTGTTCAGCAAAGCTATAATTTAGAATGGAAGGGCAGGTAAACTTCTTCTCAGACAAGGTAAATCTAAAGGAGTTCATTACCACCAAACCACTATTATAGGAAATGTTAAAGGAACTTACTTTAGAAAAAATAAGATCAAAACCATAAGCACTAAAAATGCAACAAATTCACAACTATCAACAACTGAATCTAAAACAAAACAAAAACTTAGCAAGCAACCAGAATAGGAATAGAATCCTAGATATAGAGATCATTTGGACAGTTATCAGCTGGGAGGGGGAAGCAGGAGAATGGGGGGAATGATGCCGGGAATAAGAAGCATAATTGGTAGGAACCAAATAGAATAATAGAGGAAATGGGGAAGCCAAAGATCTTATATGCATGACCTATGGTCATGAACTAAGTGGGGATTGCTGGAGGGAATGGGGTTACCAGGTAAGGGGTGCACAGGGGGAAAAACTGGCACAACTGTAATAGCACAATCAATAAAATATACTTCAAAAAAAAAAAAAAGAAAAGAAAAGAAAAGAAAGTAGATGATTTGGCAACACTGACCCTTTATTCTTGCCAATATTGGTTTGCGGCTGAGCAGTGGCTTCCCCCTTTAGAGAGCAGAGTTCTTCAGCTTGTCACAGTTTTCTGAGTTTCCTACTGACTAGACCCTGTCCACTTTCATTATTTACGTTACCTGCCTGACCCCTACGGACATCTCTGTTTTTCCTTTGACAAAAATAAATGACTCAACAGGTGGAAATCTTCCCCACCCACCATTTCTTGCAGATCCTTTGTGGGCCTTTAAGAAGTGGATTCCTCTTGGTTCAAGGCTAGAAGAGCCTTTTTCATGGACCCTTGGGTTTAGCTAAGTGGTCCAGGTCCCCAATGCTGGCCCAGGCTTGCCTTATCCTCTGCCCCTTGCCACCCCAGCAGAAGGCAGTCTCCTCAGTGAGGTTCACATCAAATATTGCTCACACCAAGAGATCACATATATTTCTCTTTAAAAAGTCTGTGTTTTTCGGCTGTTAAAGGCATGTTGATTATTAGGTATTTGAGAGTGATGCCCTTCAAAAGCCCTTAATATTTTTCCATAAAGAAATTTCTCTCTCAATGTTCTCTTAGGTCAATAGTGGATCCCTCAGGCTAAAGGAACAGAATAGCCAGAAACTCCTCAAACAGGGCCACCCTACCTCCTTCTTGTCACCAATACTGCCTGTGGCCAGGCATCCAGGACTATCAATAGTCCTTTTGCCAACCATGCCTGCTCCCCACCCCATCCTTGCAAAATAAAAATTGCCACTGCTTCTTAGCGGGGTTGTAATTATGAAACTCAATTATATAGCATATATATATATATATATATAACATATAAAAGCCTTAATTGTGTAACAAATTGCTTTGAAATAATTGTTTAAATTGTATTGGCAGGAATTGAATATCTGAATATAATGACTTTCATTGATCATAAAAGTGTCTCTTCTAAGCTGATATAACTGTCTTTGTTGGTTGCTGCTCAAAATGCCAGCCAGCTGGAAGATTTCAAAACCTTGGTTTGAATCACATTCGGAATATATAAGGGGATTGGATCGCTCTGTTGCTTCTGTTCCTGGGTGATAAGGGTCCGTAGAATAGAACTTTGGCCCCGACATGGGCCATTCACTCTGGCAGGGCTTCCTGTCAGGGCATGTGTGGCTGGGAGTCCTGTAGTCAGTAGGTCTGTTTGGCTTGGGCAGCTTGGTTTGGGTACCCTACAGGTCAGTCTTCTCCTCCTCCTCACCCACTCAGCCCATCTGGGAATGGAAGTCTGTGTCTGTTTGTTGGGCTGTGTGCTGTGCTGAACTGTCCATGAATTTTCTGGGGCCTGACACTTGGATTGGTGGGTGCCAGAGTGTGTTGGAATGTCTGCTTATCCTGTGTGAGTCATGACCTCAGGGAATTGTATCAGGTTGGGACAAGCTAGCATGGCTTAAGGTAAAGAATTAGGAGGAATCCCGACCCTCAGCCCTTGAACTGGCCACTCTCAAAGCCAGAGAACCTTAGTAGCCAAAGGCATTCAGGTTTTCCCAAGAGGGACTCAAGGAACCCTTGACAAATAAGGGTTTTGGCCACTGTAGTCTAGTTCAAGCATTGGCAAAGTTTTTCTATAAATGATCAGATGGTAAATATTTTAGGCTTTGTAGGCCACAGACTTTTTTTTTGTCACTGCCCCCGCTGCTGTTTCTCTTCCTCCTTCTCATGATTTGAACAACACATTCAAAAAAATGTCAAAATCATTCTTAGCTCATAAGCAGTGGAGAAACAGGTTTCAGGCTGGATGTGGCCCCAGGGAAAATGTTGCCATTCTTGCTTCTCCTAATATATTTGGTGACAACTCATGGGATACTTTTGCTCTTCATAATGAAGTCACTGAGATTTGATGGTGGATACCAATTCATGAGTCCCAGAGCTGGATAGCCATTTTGGAAAAAGTAAACAAGCACTGAAGAGTCACATGACCTTCTCGGATGCTTTGGCAGATCTAGCCTAGGGTAACTCTGTTCTCCGGGCAATGGCCATAGCTCTTGCAGAACCTTCTCAGGAGTTAACATCTACAGTCTGGCATGGGTAAGGATTATTTCATATGTTCCTGTGTGCCAGGCTATTCTCTTTCACCTCCTTCCCACATACTGACATGTAGTCTAAGAGCCCCTTGAGGACAGGAGAAGTAGGTTTTCAAACACTTCATCTCCTGCCTGCACCCAGAACAGGGTCTGCTCCACAGCACTAAATAATGTGGTGGCTGAGACAGTGCCTCATGTACCCATCTGGGTGCCCACCTCTTTCTTCTTTACCTGCTGGTGAATCCTGGCATGTGGAGAAATTGAAGATATTTTGTGCCTTGTGGAGTTCTTGGCAATGTGCGACCACTTGAGTGTTTCCTAAAGCTACGCTCTTGGTTCTGTGTGTTACTCTGCCTAAACCCTGCGGCAGCCTTTGTCATCTGCTCACAAAGTGTAGAACGTGGCTGTCCCCTAATTGGAAGAAAACCAAGAGCCAAGCTGTGGTTCTGGACTAGACAGACTCTGCAAATCTGCTGTCCTCAGGTTTCCTGGGCTGTTGGGCAAGAAGCCAGGATTGTAGCAGAATCAGAAGCCTTGACTACTCCTTCCCAAGGCCACCTTTTTGGACTCAGGTGTAATGTGATTGGCTTCTCCTTGTGCTTGTTGAAGTATTTGCCTCTTAGCCTAAGGGTTTCATTAAACTCAGATTATTTAGTTCCCTCCCAAAGTAATTTAAGACTTACTTCCTCTCAGAGATTGTCTTTTTAAAATGGCAAGAATACTCTTGGATGCTAGCAATAGAAGTCACTGACTCAACTGGCTTGAATAATAATAAGGAATACCATTACTTTACATAACAAGAAGCCCTGAGGTGGGGTTCTGTGGTGGTAGTTAAGTCATTAGCTCTAGCTACTGATTAAAGGCCACCCATAGTGTGTTGGCTTTGTCTTTGCATTGGTTTTCCTCATGAATGAAAGATGGCTGCCATAGCTCCAGGTGTCACATCATTAGTACATTATCCAAGAGGAGCAAAGAGACATCTACATCCCTTTGGTTGACAATGAAAATTATTTTCAGAGGCTTCTTAGTGACTTTCTGTCATATTTATGTAGCCATAACTATGTCCTATGGCTATGTCTAAACTCTCCTTGACATGGGCTGTGAACCACCATGATAGGTTTAAAGAAATCAAGTCTAATCCTCTGGGGCTGGGGCCAGACTTCCTGGGAGCATAAGATCCTGTTGAGGGGTATAGTCACCTGCAGAATGTTGGGAGGAAAAAGTGAAGAACATCCAAAGTATCTAATATAATAAAGACCTCCCAGAATAGTCTCTCCTTGAGGTGCTGAAGAACTCAGAGCCTCCTAAAGTTCCAAAAGAGAGCTTTTAGAGAAGGCTGCTTGAAAAACACCTATGGGAATACATTGAGTTATCTTGCCCTGTCTTGCTTTTACGGAAGAACTGTGGGTCTGTCCAATCCCACCCCTGGCCCTTGGCAACATGACTTTGGAGATAGCTATGACAGATATTGTTTATTGAGCACTTATTCTGTGCCAGGCAGAGTGGGAGGGACTTTATGGTTTCTAATCATATAGCTACACTAGGAGAACTACATGATTATGTGCATTTTACAGATTGGGGAACTGGAACCCTGAGAAGTAATAGCTGGCCTCTGGCTGCAACAGACTGAATACGACTAAGTTAGGAGTCAGCAAGGACTTTTTTGAGCATCTACTTTGATCCAGGCACTGGACTAGGTTCTCAAGATGCAAAGAACCAAATCTGGTCTCTGTCCTCAGGGAGGACACAGGCTGCTCCTTTCTGTAATGGCTGCCATGGAGAATGCACATCTGTTGTGCAGCCCGGAAGACAACCGTGAGGTGTGGAGGTTAGACACTATAATGTGCCTTCTGCCTGACGCCATCCTGCCTCTGCCATGAAGGCAGGACAGGAGGCCTACAACTTGGATGAATGTCCTGATAAAGAGAGTTGGAGCATGAGTTGATGCCAGAGTTACCTGATTCAAGCCCCAGCTCTAGTCCTTTCTGCTCCCTGGCAGGTTACTCACTGAACTTTCTGTGCCTGCCTGGCAGGCTGCTATGGGGTTAAATGAAAGAGACTATAGAAACATGGAAGAGTTCAATGGGAGTTAGCAGCCGTTATTATTCACTTCTACTGCTCTTAAATGTACTTTTCTTATCACGTCGAGATGATTCGTGGTCCAGCCTCTTCCTCCCACCCCCACCCCAGTCTCACAGCATCTCACATCTTCCCCCAGGTACAGTGTCACAGGTTGCAGCTTGGAGACAGCTCCAGGCACTTAGAGGTGGTTTGATACATATGCTTTAGTGTGAATGGCAAGCTTGTCATCCAACTCTTTCTGAAGTTTTAATTTCCTCCTTCAGCCATCTGCAGGGGGAGGTGATGTAACAGAAAATGAACCCTTCTCTGCTTCTCTCCATGAACTGGCCCACCCTTGGCTTCCCCACACTGTTCGTAAATACAACCCACTGTGCCGAGAGCCCCAGATGTGACAGAGCGGGCCGGGAAATCCTCTTGCTAGGCTCTTGTGTCTTGTTGCAGGCTAGGGTTGGGGCCCTGGGAAGTCCCCTAGTTTTGGTTTCCTCTCCTCTGAACTGGGGGCACCTTATCAAGTCAGGAGTCTCATTGAAAAATCCCCTGGGGGAGGAAACGGAGATGCGTGTCTGTTAGATGTAGGGCATCCCAGGCATCGGGTGTTGAGGAGCTTGCTCTGCAGCCTGCACACAGCTCATCCATCTGGAAAAGGTGCTGTGGTGAGGCCGGCTGCCCTAAACGATCTCTGGACAATAATTAAGGCCCACAAAGCCTTGCCAGGCTCTGCGTGCAAGGTGCTATTAGGAATAAGATAAAAGTAGGGCCTTGATTGGATCTGAAAAACAAGGCCCAGGAGGGCATTTTTCTTTGTTGTGGCATCATGGGAGAGAGGAGGGTCCCAGAGAAGAAGGATGAAGACGGAGGGGCAGAGGAGAAAGGGCAGGTTTGGAGTAGACAAGAGACAATGAATAAAAGCATATCTCCTAGAATTCCCTGTCCTTTTTTTTTTTTTTTTTTTTTGGTAGTAAAGAGGAACACTGTGAAGGATGGGTGGCCGGTTTGGGGGTGACACCCATACCACCCACTCCTTTTTGTTTGTTTCCTCAGGTGAACAATCGGCCAGTTATTCTTACATTGAGAGTTTGTTCAGCAGGAAAGTTTGTGGCCTCGAGGACCTCAAGGTCCAGGGTCCTGGCTTTGCTTAAATATCTGCAAGGGGAGGTCCACTGGCCCCAAATGAGTGGCTTTCCCCCTGGCCCTCAAGCTTTTTACGGAGAGCTTGCTCTTTTTTTACTGCCTGCCTTTGGCAAAGCCAGCTCTCAGGGCTGAAATTCAGCCGAGGAGATCTGATTTCTCAAAAGACATTTTGATCTTTTTACTTCAAAGAGAGTCCTTTTCACTCTGAGCACCAGTCTGGGGGCCCCGCACCCGGCCCTGGGCAAAGGTCTGGCGGAGGCCTATAGTCTCTTCTTTACACGGCCCGCGAAGAGCCTGGGATCCTGGCACTGGCGCTGCCTGAAACAGTTTGGGCAGTAGTGGGACTGTTCCAGGTCTCTGGCACTTTGAGGTGCCCTGCCTTTTTCTCCATCTGACTCTACCCCATTTATCTTCCCAAAGTCCTCCTGCTCCCTGTCCTCATTTATCTTATCAAAATCTGCTCTGATGACTGGAACTGGTCTTAACTTTGAGGCTCTCCTCCTTCAAAGAGCCTTTCCTGTAACTGCTACCTCAGCCCCACCCTCCCCAAGGTGAGAGCCCTTTCTCAGGGCTTCCGCTCTATCGCTCTATTGTGTGGTGCTTTGTGACTTCTCCTATGCAGGTCCTGTCGCATTTTGCATAATTATCTTTTTCCTGTTCGTAATCCTCAAGAGCTGCTGAGGACTTTGAAGAAAGGGGCTGTTGTCTCTGTATGTTGGTCCTAGCATCTAGCCCAATGGGGAACATGTAGTAGGGTCTCAATAGGTGTCCAATGAATGAATGAATTCTTTCCTACAGTTCTCTCAAACTGCCAGGGATTTGACTGAGGTATTCAGGGGCAACCCAGCTTGAGGCAAGGATAAACTGGAGAGCAGAGGGTAAGATCGAGAGTCATTCTCCTCTTCTACCACTGCTAATTTCCAGATTTGGCCCTTCTTCATCCACACCAAGTCTACTTTCACCTGTTCATATTGACTCACAGATATATTAAATTATATATTATCTATATCATGTGTTATATACAGAATGTAAAATATATTCACATTACATGTAAGCATATCACATAGGTAATACGGCACATATCAATGTATACTCATACATTCATACACATATATGCATATGCAAATATTTCTGTCAGAAAAAGTCTGCTTAAAAAGAAGTTTGACAACCAAGACCTTGAAGTTTTTAATTCAGGTCTCTCTTTCCTAATGACATTTGCTTTTGAAGTTTTGACTAATTACCACTTAGACAATGGAAAGCTTTTTTCAGTTGAAAGTATTTGGATTTTGCTGAGCAGATGGAGGCATGACTTTTTGGGCAGTGATTTCCTCGTGGTGTACCTGTCACCCACCCCCACCTCCCATATCAGCAATCCTGGCTGGTATTAAAGAATGCAGAAGGAATTGGGTTATCGTAATCCACAAAGCTGTTAATGTCATTTATCATTGAGGGATTTGTCATCATTGCTGTTTTGCTCAGCATCAGGCCAGCTGGGAGGCCTGTGTCTCTGGGTTGATGTGGCAGGCACAGGCTTGCTAGACATGCTAGAGAGCTGCTTCCACTGACTTGCTAGGTGGCAGCTGCTTGTGTCACTTATCATCCTCCTGTCCTCTGGGTGGCGGCCCTTCCCCTCTGCACCCTGCTCAGCAGCACCTCCATCCCTCTGCTTCCTAACTGTTGAATCCTCCTCCCAACAGGGATTCACTCTGGGCCTGCCCTTATAGGTGGCAGGAGCCTGAGCTCTGGCCCTTTGTTCCTGATCAAAACCCTGACCTCTGGCTCATGGTGGGATAGTGGTCAGAGCACTGAGTTGGGCGTCTAAGAACCTGATATTGAGTCTTGAGTTACTCATTGGTCATGGGAACTTGGGTTAGGAATGTATCCTTTGGAACTTCAGTTTTCCTACTCAGTAAACTAGTATAAACACCCCAGCCTTCCTTCCATGAGGTGAGGCTCATCTGGATTCCTAGGTCAGTCTTTCTCAGCTTCTCCTGCAATGAGAGCCAGTGGGCTGGGCCCCTGGATTCTTGATTCAGAATGTGCAGAGGCAAATCTGTTGCTATCTTTTCACCTACCTGCTCCTCCAAACCCTGCCCTGCTGATGGAAATCCACCTCCCTCCTCATACCAGTGGTCTTGGGTAAAATTGCTAGTTCCAGAGAAATCCTAGGTATTTTTCAAGTGACCTTAAGAATGTGTGAGAACATGACTGTCTCAATACTGTGAGTTGAGAGGCTAGGACAAAGGTCCCTTATCTAAGGAGAAGGTCATTTCTTCCCTCCCCAGTCATAGGACCTGGGTCCCATTGTAGCTCCGTTATTCAGTCATTTTTCTCCAGCTCTTTTCACTCACTTCTACTCTGACTAATAACAAAACAAAACAAAGCCATGAACAATGGAATGTTTGATTCCATCTCCTTGTTCAAAGATTTCCTTTGGCTTCTTATCACCTATAGGGGGAAGCATATCCCCAGGTTTTGTGACCAAGAGGCTCTTCCATATCTGGCTCCCCTTTTCATCCTTCATTCCCATGGCTGTCAAAGCATCTCCAGCAGGACCGAAGTTCATGTCATTCCTGGAGCATCACATGCCATTTCCTTTCCTGGGTATTCTCTTGGGTTGCTTGTACCTTTCTTTACAGATGTCACTCCTCGCCCCCAAAATCTCAGATGACTCAGAGGCATGCCAAGTCCTCCAATGGTCTCCAGGGTCCTGTAGGATCGGTCCATCACCCTCCTTGCCTCTCTGTTGTCATCTGCTGTTTCCCTGTATTGGTTTCCCAGGATATCTGGGCAACCAAGCACCACAGACTGTGGCTGCCTAAAACAACAGAAATTTATTCTCTCATGGTTCCTTGGGCTGGAAGTCTGAGATCAAGGTGTCAGCAGGGCCATGGTAATTGGTGCTATCCTTGGAACTCATTGCCTTGCAGGTCAAGCACTACAGTCTCTGCCTCTGTCACTACATGGCCTTCTCCTTGTGTGTCTGTGTCTTCACATGGCCATCTCTTATGAGAACAGCAGTCACATTGGATCAGGGCCCATCTTATTCCAGTATAACTTCAGCTTAATTAACTAATTACATCCCCAATGACTCTTATTTCCAAATACGGTCACATTCTCGGGCACTAGGGATTGGGACTTCAAAATATTTTCTTTTGCTGGCCTGTGAACCCAAAGGTCGCTGGTTTGATTCCCCAGTCAGGGCACATGACAGGGTTGTAAGCCAGGTCTCCAGCCAGTTATGTCTGGAGGCAGGTGAAAGGCAACCATACATTGATGTTTCTCTCCCTCTCTGCCTCTCTCCCTTCCTCTCTCTCTGGAAATAATAAATAAAATCTTTAAAAAAATACACACACACACACACACACACATATATATATTTCTTTTGGGGGACATAATTCAATCCATAACAGCCCCCTCATTTCTTTATTTTGGTTCAGTCATACTAACCTTGAGATGCCAGATTTAGCTAATAAAAATACAGAACAGCCAGTTAAATCTGAATTTCAGATGGACAACAAATAATTTTTTAAATATAAATATGTCCCAAATGTTGCATGGAAGAAATTTTTTTAGTATAAGCATGCCTTGTTTAATATTTGGGACATAGTTATGCAAAAAATAGATGTTTACCTGAAATTCAAATTTAACCAGGCATCCCATTTTACCTGGCAGCCCACACTGTAGTTGTTCTTTGAACATGACAAGCATACTCCCACCTCTTAAAGCCTTTGTCTTGGCTCTATCCTCTGCATTGAATTCCCTTTCCCTGGCTGTCTGAGATGCTCCTTCCGACTGCCTTCAGCAAGACCTTCCTGGGTACCTCTCCCTCATGCCCATCCAACAAGCCCTCAAATGTTGTTTCATTTAACATCACTTTGTATAATATTGATGAGATGCTTTAGAAACTTAGTTCTTGTTTAGGTCAATTAGCCTATGGTAAAATAGGTTTTGCTAAACATCGTTTTGCCACAGTTTCAAGAACTTATTGGTGTTAAGTGGGGACTGACTGTACTTCCTATCCTCCTTTCTTGCTTTGATTTCCCCCTTACCTCATCATTATTTAATAGGCTATATATTTTACGAGCTGATTACAGTTATTGGTATACCTCCAGTATACCATTTGGCCAAGGTCATTGATTGGTTCAGGGATGGGCATAGGTCATCATTGGTCTCATTGGTGCCAGTTCCAGACTTTCTGCTGGAACTACTAATGCAGAGCACTCTCTTCTCACTGGTATTTCTGAGGAGAAGAGAATGTCAGCCTGGAGCTGCTGAGAGCCATCTTACCATCATGAAGGGAGAGCAAGAGGTCAGCTCCTGGCCAAAAACCAAATGTGATCTTTGAGGCCTGACCACAGGCTATTTACTAAGGCTTTATGTCAGCTCAGGCTGCTATAACAAAATACCATTGATTGGGTTGTTTAAACAACATACATTTATTTCTCACAGTTCGGGAGGCTGGGAAGTCCAAGATCAAGGTGCCCACCAGATTCTGCTTGTGGTGAGGGTCTGCATTCCAGCCTGCAGACAGCCACCACCTCTCCATGTGTGCATATGCCCCTTTGTGTGTCTGCACTCACAGAAGGAGAGCCTGGTACCTCTTCCTCTTAAATGGAAACTAATCCCATCATGAGGACCCCACCCTCATAGCTAGTCTAACCCTAATTACCTTCCAAAAGCCCTGCCTTAATATCCCATCATACTGGGGGGTAGGAGCTTCAACATATGAATTTGGGGGCACGCAAACATTCAGCCCATAGCACTTTGCCTGGCGGACCTCACAGGGGAAATCTGCCCTCCCCACACCAGACTTGGTGCACTGTTGGCTCTGAAGGGAGTTGCAGTCAAGGAATCAGGCCCATATGGCCTGTCATTCTCTTATGCAGTCCTGGCCCAGGCCACCCCACTCAGAGGCCTTTTTCTTAGGGGTGGAGGGCTTAGCTGAAACCTTCTTATGGGGAAGTGGGGAGCGGTGAAGTCACTTTTTCCCACTCAGATTCAGCACTTAGGACTTTTCTACCCCTCACCATCCCTACTTCCTCTCACCCCAGATCCACAGAAAGACAGGAGCCTACTGTTTGTGGCTCCCTCCGCAGTGAGATGATTGCCCCCCCTCTATGTTGATACATGGGGACCCTCCTCAGATGCTGGTCGGGTGGGAAAATGGAATGCGGTGGAGCCAGCTCTTCAGCCTCTTCCATCTACTGTGGTAGTAATTAAATAAAGGTTGAATTGTTACTTTCATTTTGCCTTGTTGTCTTAATCGACTACCTGGCAGCTCAGCTTTTGACAAATAGTGTCACTAACATATGCTCATAATACAGTTCTCCCTATCAGTCAGCTGGGCAACTGCTCAGCTAGCTGCCTACTGAGCAGCTGGGCACCAAGGAAAAAACACTGGTCACACACACTAACTATGCTATTCACTCAGCTTTTATGGAATGCAGGTTCACTCAAAGTAGAACATCTACATACATTATTATCCTACTTAGACTCTTAACAATCTAAGAGTAACATCACACACATACAGCAATCAATGGGGCATAATGAACCCAGTCCCAGAGTGTCAGTCTATAGGTCCAGAAGACAGTTCGGTGGACAGCAGGGCAGATCAGCTGATGACAAGGGAGATCAGCATGGCGTGGAACACTCTGGTGTGTGGATCTTGGCTGTTTCAGCAGTGGGTCTGGAGCCTGCCCAGTTATACTTGAAAAGTAGTTTACTCCACCCTTCTGGGTATTTTGATAAGTGTCTTGGCACCCCGGATGCCAAATGTGGGATTTCCCCAGAAGCCTATCTATGGGTGATCCTGTTCTGCAGACATGGCTATTCTGATTACATGTGCAAATATCTTAGGCATGTCCCCTTGCCAGATATCTGCTCTAACTTAGGTAGTTTCCTTCTGACCTAAAGCATCATGGCTAATTGAAAGCCATTTTGGTTGACGTGAGTGACTCTACTTTGTTTTCTGTACTTTATGCTATCTTGACCTGACCAATGCCATTTAATTGGTCCTGCTCTCCAAAAATGTCTTCTTGAGAATAGAGCCAATACGAGAGAGACAAAGCTGAGAGACAGAGATGGCAGTGGTGGTGGAAAGGGGGACTAGGTCTTTACAACATCATCTGAATTCCCCTAAATCTAGCTCTGCTGGAAGCCAGTGCAATGCCTGGATCCTTTCATTACTGAGCATAAACCAGTTAGTTGTATTTTTGTGTCACTGAGCCCAGAGTCAATTTCATCCTCTCAGTGACCCCCAGCAAGCCTCAGGAACTCCTCCCCTGGGTTCTTGTTCTCCTCTGTACTTGCCTTCTTGGTGGTTCCGATCACCCTATACTATCTTCCTCCGCAAGCCTGCCCCACTGAGACATCTGTTCTTAGAAACAAGGGGGTATAACTTTTTTAAAAACTCTCACACCTCATACATGCCCTTGTACAGAATCAGACAGAAAGCTCAGTAGAATGAGGTCCGTTTACAATCACGCAGGTAATTATAAGTAAGATGATAGCTCTTCTTCATATTGAAAAAAAGCTACATTAAAAACCATTTTAATCCCGTGAGGAAATAAAATCTGTATTGGGAAATAAAATTTGTATTAATAATTCTTACTGCATAATAAATTATCCTAAAACTCATTAACTTAGAACAATAAACATTTATTATCTCAGTTTCTCAGGGTCTGGGGTGCAGGTGCAGAATAGCTGCATCCTAGCTCCAGGTCTCTCACTAGGCTATCATCATGGAGTTGCTGGAGCTACAGTTGTTTCAAGGCTCAGCTGGGAAAGGATTTACTTGCAAGTTCACTCATGCGGCTGTTTGCAAGCCTCAGGGCCTTGTTGGCTATTGGCCAGAGACATCAGCTTCCTGCCACATGGGCTTCTGTGTAGGGCTGTTCACAATATGGCAGTTGGCTTCCCTCAGAGTGAATGAGAGATCAAGACAGAGCTCCAAGATGGAAGTCATAGTCTTCGTATAATCTAATCTTAGAAATGATATCCCAACACTTTCCCCATATTCTATTTTTTAGAAACTAGTCTCTAAGTCCAATCCACTCAAGGGGAAGCTGTTGTACAAGGTCCTGAACACCAGGGGGCAGCTCAGCTGTCTTAGAGGTTGGCTACGGCAGTCCCCTGCGACCCCTAATGATTCACTTCCAGTAAAATATGTACACACCTCCTTTGCCAAGGTCCTTAAAGTCTCATCTCATCACATTAGTCCAAAGTCCAGAATGGTATGTAAATCAAGTTCACGTGTGGATGAGGTACCTCAAGTATAATACCTTAAACACAGGCCCTCTTGCTCCAGACCTGTGGAACTAAAGAGATACATGATCTGGCCCCCATCTACCCAACATTGCTTTTTAGCAATGTAGAAAATTGGAAGCACAAGGGTTCATTGGTCCACAGAAATTCTGAAAGCCAGCCAAGCAAATGTTGGCAGTTCCTTCGTTAAATTTAGACTTGAGGTTAATTTTCCACTGCTCTTGGTGCTACTGTCTGGGCTGTTGATGTTGCCCTCTTAGTTACCTTTTGATTTTTTATGGAAGAAGCACATTTTTATAGCTGAGCAGCACTCTCATACTATTTCCTGCTGGTAAAATTCGGGGGGATGAAAACATATTTTTATTCTATACCATCTTTGTATCCCATAGTCCAAGTTGGCAATGTTTCTACAAATATAAGTCTTTTAAGAAACTTGTGGGTCTCCTGTGAATCTCTTTGTAGTTCACTCCATTAGGAAAAAAAAAGCATTCCTACAAATTTCTATGATATAAGCCCCTTTTGCTGTTGCTGAATGGCTGAGGTCCAACAACCTTAACTTCCTAGAGGCCCTATAGTTTGATTGAGAGGCACATCCTTAATCTCTTGTAATAGTGTAACAAACATGTATATTTGTTCTTTATGGCTAGCTCCTGGCCAGAGCTCTTGTAATGTCCTAAGTGACAAAAGCAATAGGAGCTGCTTTCGTTATATTTGTTTTTTGTCCCTAAAATAGTTCCAGAGTGTAAAGGAGTATCTTTTATTATTCATAACAAGCCATTTTCCATCATACCTGAGTTTATGTTAATAAGTGACTTTCGCTCCCAAAGTTAGGAGGGAAAGGGTATTTGCCAATTAAAGAGTTGGAATTTTCAGCTCCAGCTTCCAACCTCCAGGGGCAACTAATGACCAATAACTTAATCAATCATGCCTATATAATAAAGCCTTCATAAAAACCCTAACCAAAGGGTTTCAGAGCTTATGGATTAGCATGTGGAGGCTCTGGAAAGTGGTGCACATGCCAAAGGCATGGGAGCTATGTGCCCCGTCCCACATACCTTGCCTCTACCCAGCTCTTCCATTTGGCTGTTCTTGAATTGTATATTTCATAATAAATGGGTAACAGTAAGTAAAGTGCTTTCCCAAGTTTTGTGTGTTATTCTGTCAAGTTATTGAACCAGAAGAAGGGGTTATGGGAGTCCTCATTTATAGCTGGTTGCTAAGAAGTACAGGTAATAGACATCTGGGACTTGCAACTGGTGTCTGAAGTTGGGGTGCGTAGACAGTCTTGTGGGGCTGAGCCCTTAACCTGTGGGATCTACACTAACTCCAGGAAGCTTGTGTCAGAATTGAGTTAAATTGAAGGACACCAAGTCAGTATCCTCTGAGAACTGAATTTTTTGATGTGGAAAATCCACACATCTGGTATCAGAAAGGTTGTGGGTAGAGGAGCACAGTAGTTTTTCTTTTTCTCTTTAAGGGGACTTTTATGTGACTGTATAGATTCTTAGGCAACGCCCTTGATCTTTCTGAGGTCATAAAATTTTCTTTTCACACCCTCAGCTTCATCTTTATGCCTGCTTCTTTGCCAGTGTCCTGGATTTGACATTTGCTTGGAAATCATTAATGTTAACATTGTTTCCTGTCTGGAGAGGATGAAAATTTTCAAAACTCTTTTTTTTTTGTTTGTTTATCAGCCTTTCTCTTAATTTATTACTTTCCTTAAGTATTTTGCTATAAGTAGAAAAAGTGGCCAGGTATCACCTTCACACTTTGAAAACAATCCTTAACTCAATCACCCAGTTCATTAGGCATATTTTTTACTTTCAACAAAACTGCAGCTAACAGTGTTACTAAATTCACTCATAATATATAAAAAGGTCTCTCTTCCTGCAATTCCCAGTAGCATGTTCTTCATTTCCTTTTCAGCTCTCATGAGCAGTATCCCCAAAGCCAGGATTTCTGGTAATAGTCTTTTCATTCTCTAACATGCTCCTGAAATTCCTCTTAGCCTTTGCCCACTGCCCGGTTCCAAAGCCACTCCCACATGTAATTGTGACAGCAGCACCCAAATCTACATTTGTCCCTTTTTTCATCTTATCTCTGGAGATGACAGTTCTAATGTGCTTAAAATATATCATTTTGTTTGTGAAGAATTTTTACAAAATTATATTCTTGTTTTATGATTATACATTTTAACATTTCTAAATGGTATTATTTTATATATTTTATTCTAATTCTTACTCTTTTCAGCTATCACTATGCTTTCAAGATCCATCATGTTATGTGGACATCAAGTCAATTGCTTCCAATGGCATGTAGTACATCCTGAGTTATACTCTCCCTTCAACTCCCCCCTCCCCATATTTTTTTTCTGTCTAATCCTCTAGGTATGGGTGCCCAAATTATCTCCAACTTCATGACATCATTACAAATAATATGACATGGGCATCCTAATTCATGGTCCCTTATGAATCTGTTTGAGGATTTCTCAGCGATATATGTATAACCAGAAGTGGAATTGATGATGCATAGGTTACACATATGGTTAAATGTGGTTTTTGACTAAAAAGTGCCAAATTACTTGCAGTAAGGCTGGACTGTCTTTATTCACATCAGCTATAAATAGAAAACCTATATCCTACATCTGGGCTGACAGTTTTATCATATAGTTAAAAAATTTTAGTCTAATTGATATTAATTCATATCTCAAAAATATTTCATTTGTATTTTTACTGACAATTGGTGAGTCAGAGCATCTCTTCATATAGTTTTGACTTCCTTCTTCCACAAACTACCTATTCTTATCCTTGTTTGTGTATTCTTAAGATCAGAGACCAAGTATATATATATTTTTTTCTGCATTCTTCACTGTTGCTAGAACACTGATGGATGTTGATTGATGACTGATGAGAAGATCAGTGTGTCTGTGTTATATGAGCATCTGGATCTGGGGGACTACTTTCCCTCCATGGTGCCTGAGGTGTTTGCCTTCATTCATTCAGAACACATTTATCAAATGACTACCTTATGTCAAGTCTTCCTGGGCAACTCTCCTGTCTGGAAAACCCCAAATGACCTGTTGGTAACTCTATCAAATGAACAGAAGAATGAAACTGGTCAAAAGAGTCACTTGGAATCAGCCAGACTCTAGTAACAATTTAAGTATCCCTTTATAGACTCTAACATTCCTTGATCTTGATTCTGAGTTACTGACTGCTTTTTCTTTCACTTTTGTTTTTAACTGCTCTGTGCCTCAGGCAAAGCAAGACCCAAGGAATGTTGGCCGTGTTGGCATTGGACATTGACAGGAGACTCAACACAGCATTTTGCTAAGTTTCTCTGCTTTCTAGGACTTATCTTACATCTTAGTGAACAATGATTGCTGAAAAATACCATGGATTTCATATTCAAAAAGTAAATGTTTCTGCTCACTCTATCTGATAAAGGTCGCCAGTCCCAATGTGACATTTATCTACATTTGCAGAGAGAGGAAGAGTTCTCAGCTGTGAGTTCCACACTTATGTGCCCAGGGGTGAGTTAAGTGTCCAACTATGCAAGTCTTGGCTAAAACATCTCTACCCCAGCTGACCCTTAAGCAGTGCGGGGGTTGGGGTACTGATCTACTAAACTGTCAAAAATCTGTGTGCAACTTTTGACTCCTATAAAGTTTAACTATGAATAGCCTACTATTGACCAGAAGCCTTACTGATAGTATTAACAGCCAATCAGCACACATTTTGTGTGTGTACTATATACTGTATTCTTACAATAAAGTAAGCTAGAGAAAAGAAAATATTATTAAAAATATTATAAGGAAGAGAAGATACATTCACAGTATTTATTGAAAAAAAGATTCACCTGTGAGTGGACCCACATAGGCCAAACCACTGTTATACAAGGATCAACTATCTCTCTTTATTTGCTCTTCCTCCTCGAGATTGGAAATATATTGAGGACACAGAATGTGTCTCATTTATTTATTTTTCTATACTTAGCAAGGCGTTTGTCACATAGTAAGTTAAAAAAACATTTACCGAATGAATGAATGCAAGAAAGAGCGTTTATTGAGCACCTATTTGCTGGACACTATGCCAGATGTTTGGAATTCATAGATGAATAAGACACCATGTAGTATGGAAAGTATACAGAGAAGAGGTATCATGTTCCATGGAAAGATGAGCTTCAAATAAAGAAGTCATTTTTTGCACTCACTTTTTTCATATCTAAAAAAATATGTTCTGCCCTTGAACTCTGCATGTGACTTATATTTCAGTAGCAAGAAATAGGCTTTTTTTCTGTGTGTGTGTGTATGTGTGTGAGAGGTGTGGTTTTGCTTGTGTCAGCCCCATTCTAGCTTGGAGTCAGTATTGGGAGGTTAAAGGCCTTTTGCTCACTATCCAAGGGGGTTGGTCAAATGCTTGGGCATCTGTGCAGCCGCAGTGCTAACAAACTAGTGAGACTCATAATAGTGGACACTTGACCCCTTTGGTAAGTGATCCAACAATTGGGAAAATCTGAGTTGTCTGAGATTCAATTTTCTACTCTCTGTTTAAGCCAAACAAGTTCTGGATCAAGTTCTGTCAGGAGGATTGAGGTTTGAGGGAGACTTAGAAAAGTAAGTTTTCTGTAAGGTCTAGATATGTACCACTTGGAAAACCTACCAGAGCTCTCTAGGTACATTATCTTGCTTCACTTCATACACAGAAAGAAGGTTTTGACAGTGATTTCTAAAATGGCTAATAAGAATGCTGCAAAGCCCAAAGTACACTAGATTTTATGTATTACATGGAAAAATGAATACCCATTTCTTTGTTCTCCCTTTAAAATATATTCCTTATAAAAGCTTTCTTTGTGAAAAATCACTTAATAGTTGCTATTTGAATCAAGCAGAACAAATTTGCCCATTGTTGAGCAAATCCCTAAAGAGAATCCCTCATTTTCATATCTATGGACTTTGAATTGTGGAGTCTGGTGTAAAAGAATCTTCAATAAATTTTTATCATTGATATTCTACAGGGTAGGGTTCTACTATCTTTATTATCTTCATGATCTTTAACCATTTGCTCAGTAAGTATAATATGGGTTTTAGTTAACTATGCAATTCTTGTCTTGATATTCTTTAAAAAAATCAACTAGTTTGCTTGTGTGCAATTGTTAACTCTATCTTTTACGTACTTAGCCACTTTTAAAACAGGATATAGTAGTTTCTTCTTTCCTTCCTTCCTTCCTTCCTTCCTTCCTTCCTTCCTTCCTTCCTTCCTTCCTTCCTTCCTTCCTTCCTCCTTTTTCTTTTGAAGGATCCTTTGAGCTTTTTCATCATAAGCTAAATTTGGTAGTGTTATGTGAACTTTTTAAAATCATAAGTCAAAATAGTCAAGAGCAGACAAACTGATGAATGCTACCATTAACAGTAATTGGTTATTGTTGAGGTATTGGTAACCAATTGGTATTGGTTAAGGATAACCAATAGGGTAGGGGTTGCAGACATTTTCTGTAAATGACCAGATGGTCAATATTTTACACTTTGTGAGTTACACAGTCTCTGTCATAACTAACTATTCACCTCTACTTTCATAGTACCAATGCAGCTACTCAATATGTAAATGGGTGGGCATGGCTGAGTTCCAATAAAACTTTATTTTCAAAAATAGACAACAGGCCAGATTCAGCCTGTGAGCTGCAGTTTGCTAACCCCTAATCTAAAGCAAGTGATAGAAACAAATAGTTTTGGCTATGAACAATGTCTGACCCACCCCAGTGGCCTCTGAAACCCTCCTTTTGAGCTGTGTCTTAGCCTGCAGCACCTGCTCACCAGTTTTGCTTCCTGAGGTTTAGGTTTATAGGCGGAGTGTGGGGTTAGAGTGAGAGTATTTACAGAGGTATTCAATGACCACAAACTCTAAGCGGCACCCTGCCCTATCATTTTTCAAGGTGAAACCTCTTGGCAAGTGAGACCTACAAGAAAAAGAGACCAAAGGTATCATTCTCTTGGAAGGGCTAATACATACATTAATGCGTGGAGTGGATTTTGCAGCCAAGACCAAATCCTAAAACTGTGATTATTTTCCTTCTGCCTAGAAGAGATCTGTAATCTTGTTCTTTGCTCTATCAGGCTTTTTCTTTTTAAGTTTGAGCAAACAAAAGCCGTCACTGAGTTCCTGGCTCTAGTAGGCTCCTGAGTGAGCAGCATCTGTTGGTTAAAGGAGCAGTTCATGCTCAAGACATTTTTAGAAGGCTGACCCAGCACTGGTGTCAAGCCATCAATTAGACAGTGGGCACGGGGAAGCAAAGAGGCAGCGAGGAGGCTGGTAATTACATACTATAGTACAGTTGACCTCCAAGAGCAGGTGGTGGGAGCAAGTGAAATTCCAGGCTCTGTCACTCAGGATTCATTTATGCTCTTGTGTTTAGGCCTAAGGGGATGCTCATCGATCTGGAAGAGATTGTCTACACTGTTTTGTTAATAATAGGGATAATAAGAAAATAATGTATTTAATAGAGAAGGATATTTTTCTTTCAGTTGATTGAAAGTCATTGTTACATCTTTAAAACCCATATTCCTCTCTTTCTCTCTATCTATGTAAATATACATATACTGTATATGTACAACAGTGGGGATATCAGGATCTATATCAAGATTATCAATTCAATATTTACTGTTTCCATATAACTGACCTTTTGCTGAGGCCTTTGTAGCCCTCATATTTCCATTTCTTCAAAATTGCTTCCTTTTATGGAAGTACCATTTTTCCTGTTTCGTAACTATGGAGAGGTGAGCCCCCCCCCCCCCCCCCCAAATGCTAGAAGACACACAAGCTCTGGCAGCAGATTTGGTGAACATCCTTCAGCCTTCCCAGTTCTGCTTGCAGTCTTCAATTTCACTCAGAGCTGTGGTTCATTTCAGTCCCTTTGTCTCCCTCCTTCCCAGTGACCCAGGTTTGCTTTGGGCCAGCAGTGGGGTCAGGGGACCTGTGGGTTGTGCTGGGTGCTTTCATTTAGACCTGAATGGGCTCAAGTCAAGGGGGTAACAGACAGTAGCACGTAAGATTTTCATTTCCTCAGCTCTCGAGTCACATCAAGCACTTCTTACAATATTAGACCCCAATGTGTAGTTGATGTCCTGGACACACATAGGTCTTGGCAGAAGCTGAGATTACTTTCCAATTTCACTAAGGTTATAAAAATGACATTTTTGAAGCCTGAGCATTTTTCTTTCTTTCTTTCTTTCTTTTTTTTTTTTTGTCACCGTTTTCTTTGAAGACTATTCCTTCAGCTTGAGACAATTTCTCACATGATAAAAAAAAGAAGTACATCAGAAACCACAGAGGTGTTAATTATTCATGCCTTTCATGCTAACAACTTGAATTTCTACTCATTGGGTTATAGAATAGTAACTACCCCGTTCTCTCAAGATGCTGTGGGGAGGGGGTGGGGGGGGGAGTAGGGGGCTTGTCTTTGCCAAAGTAGTCAGGTCAGACATTTTAATGAGCAGGATTAAAAAAAAATAATTGACTTTTTATGAGGAAACAGGTCGTTCCTCAAAAATGGTTAAAGGTCCTGTCATCCAGAATATCCCTATCCTGTTGGCCTTATTTACAGATTTCATGAAAAATATATCATCATAACATTGATGTATGGACCCTGTAGCATCCAATTTCTTAAAGGCCTCTGTACCTGATAAGGATGCTGCTCATGTACTAGCAAATGCAAGGGCAATAGAAATGAGAGGATGCTCCATGGAATATAATACACACAGATGCTTTTCTAAAATATGCTCCTATCCTTTGGAAATAAGGCAATTTGGCTCTCTACTTGGCTCTGAATGAAATAATGTTCTGGGCAGGGGAGGTAGGTAATAAAAGCGACAATTGTGGAGTGTTACTGGCAATTTCTTCATTTTTACTGCAAGCTGGGCATACATTTGTCTTCATTGTCAAAGTGCTGGTGTTGTTTACAAGTCAGAGACAAGGAAAGCTTATTCAGTCAGCTTGGCTGGGAAAACACCATTTCCTCATTACAGATCCAAAACCAATCTTGAGTGGGAATTAGGCAACACATTGCTTTAGATTTGGTCAGATTTGGAAGGTTATTTTGGTACTTTCCCCACCTGCCATGTTGCAATACCTGGTGATCCTTGTTAGTAGAGCATGAAATCCAAACAAACATGGCCAGGTTTCAGCCGCCTGGATAGTGAGAATAGCTGTGGGGTCCAGCCTTTGGCAGTTTGGAAAATCTTTCTTAACCTTTCTCTTTCTTCATGGGAAGCAAAAAGTGGGCACGGTCATTTTGCAGGCTGAGTGACAGTTGACTAACTCCTTTGCCCTGAACTCAGATGTGGGTAGAAAAGCTTTCTTCTACATCCAGGACTCCATCTACCCCGAGACAATTTGATTGGCAGACAAAGCTCTGAACTGGGAGGCACATTACTCTAAATGCCTCTCATACCTATTGGATGAAGAACAAGAAGGAACCTGTAATCCTTATCTTGTGCTTTTGAGAAAAAGTAGCCCAGCTCCACCCTTTCAGTTGGAGAGCACAGTTGAAAGGCAAGCATGCACACACATACCACAATACAAATATAAAGTGCAAGGGACTTCAGAGATGGGAGCAGGGACTGAAAGCCAAGCTCAGAGCTTGCAAACTCTCAGTAACCAAATAGCAACCCCCTGTGTGCTCCTATCCTCATTTATGAACAGTCAACAAAGCAACTGCAGGTGATTTGGGCTGATGCCGCTGAGGCCTCTCAGATGGCTAGGCCCTGTAAACTTATTCACTGCCTCATTAAAGCAATTTCAAAATCAATTCCGGATTTGACAAGCCGTCAGTACATTGTTGCTTCTCCGTGATGGGAGTGACATGTTAACAGCAATTAGACTTTTCACATGCACGTCGGAGCCTGTTCAGCATATTCTTTATAAGAAGAGCCTAAAAAGCATTATTATGATCACCTAACCTGGGGTCATAGACACATATTCTATGATCTCTGTCTCCATTGGCAGTCCCCTCAGTGAAATTTGCCTATTGTCCATAGAGATTAAAAAGAAGTGCTTACCCCAGATGCGATATTGGAAAATCAAAGGTCAGAGCAAAGCTTGTGGCTGCCTCCATGTTTTTTAATACAAGTTATAGGAGCAATCAGATTAGCATGAACAGATATTGCTCCTCCTAACAGATGGAGCAGGGTTCTTATGCAAATGAAAGAGGACAGGCTACATTCATTTGGTAGCAAAAATTCAGGAGGCAGGGCTAGGGGTGCTATTATCCCTGCTTGGTTTGGCCAGTGCTTGGACAGCGAGAATGGCCAATACTAGAAAACAGAGGCATATTAGTACTTGATTTCAAGAGAAACCACTACCTTCTTCAACAAAAATCAGCCTACACTGTTTGAAATGATCTCATTTGTAGTCAGGTCTATTGGTTAATTAAAGTCATCAGTAGGAGCTGTTTTCCTCCTTGCTTTGGGAGCCCAGCAGAACCTACTAAAAAGAGTAGCGTAACCTGATTTTCCCAAGACCCAACCAGCCAAATGAGATCCAAATAAGTCTCAATCCAAGTAAGTCCCGTTTATCGGGGTGGGGGGTATTCCAAGAGTGAGTCTGTTGGGGGCACACAGACAATTTTTTCTTGCTCTTCTGATTTTGGCTCTGATGGCTACCATTTGAGAGTGGTTTTATGCCTCGTGTGCAGTGTGAATAGAGCTAACACCTTAAACCTTGAGTAAGTAGTTTTATTACTCCCACTCTGAAGATGAAACAGGGAGCAGCAAGTTTCGGCCAGCTGCCTGGGATCCCATAGGTAGAACACAAGATGCAAATTTAGACAGTCTGGCTTCAGATCCCCATGGTCAACTGTTGCCCCCAGCTGGCTCTTGAGCAAAAGTTGGTCTCCACCCCAGGGGCCTCCTCCCCAAGCTCCAAAATTGCAAAATTTTTACTATTCCCAGTAAATATTTGCCAACTGAATTCATTCATTTCCTGAATGGAATGAAGGCTGGTTGACTTTATGATGGCCAAGTTCATGCAAAGTTATATAATATTTCAAATTTTCAGGCTTATGTGTTTGTCTACACTGACTAGCCTATTGAAAATTGTGAACAATTCAATCCTGTAGTGTATATTTTCCGTTCCTGCTTTAAGTTTCTCTGTGATACTTATCACCCATGACATACGATGTATTTTGTTTGTCTATCTCCCCCACTAGAATATATGGCAAGAATTTTTCAATGTGTCTAGCACAGTGCCTGCAATAAATAGGGGTCTTGATGATTGTTGGATAAATGAAAAGTTTACATATTTCAGGCATAAATAGGATAGGGGATGTATCCCATCTTTGGTTCAGAAATATTTTCATAGACCTATGTGCATCATTGATGAGAAAAATAACATGAGAAAGCTAGAAGGAATGTTAGTGCTCTTCTTGTCCCCTTTGTCGGTTTCAGAAAATGTCATTTGCTTTTGGTAACACCAAGAACTGAAACTCCTTTTCTAGGACCTTTCCAACCTCATATCCCACATACTTAGTGGGAATAGATTCTGGGATTTCCTTTCCCACTTAATGCTATATTAAAGGTCTTCTCTGAAAGCCCCTACCTGATCCAAGGTTGCCCCCACCCGCACACTGGGTTGCTTCCAGGTTGGCTGATTATAATGGCTTTAGAAGGTCCCTGTTGCTTTGTTGGATCAGGGTTTGCTAGCTTTTAAAACAGGCCTGCTCATTGCTGATTTCCCGCAGGCATTTGTTTTTGAAGCCAAGCTTCAAAGGCAAGTAACATTTGAAATTCCTCAGCTATTCATCCTGTTGAAGAAGCTCAGTGCAGACATCCAAGAAGCCATTTGTTGCTTTCATTGGGTTCAATGGTTAAGCAGGAGGCCACCATTTGGAGGAATGGCTGACACCCTACTCTGATGAGTGGTGTCTCTGCAGAGGTTAATATTTTGATTTGCAGTTTTCCAGAAAGAGGTTTTAGGAAAGTAGTGTGGGTTTTGCCTGTGTGTGTCACAGGGAAGAGGTGGTGTGTTTGTGTGTGTATATGGGTGTTTATAATTCGGGGGATGGTAAGTAGGCAAAAGGTTAGAGAAAAAAATCTTAGCACTTCCAATGAGAAGTAACAGAACAGCAGCTTTCAAAGTGTGGTCCAGGGATCCCTGGGATTTCAAGAACCCTTTTAGAAGTTCTGTAAAGTGAAACCTATTTTCATAACAATGCTAGGACATTATTTGCCTTTTTCTGTCAATAGCATACTGGGGAGTTTCCAGGAGCTCTCTCTCATGTGACAGTGCCACAGAGTGAATGAAAAAGCTGATATGAGAAACCAGCTGCCCCTGTTAGGCAGATGACATTAGCAAGGTCAGCAAAAATGTGAAACTGGTGCCTCTCTCCTCACTTATTTCTTTTGAAAAGTGTAGCTACTTTCCATAAAATTACATTTTTATGTTTTTTAAAAAAATTTTATTATTGTTGTATTACATCCATCCCCTTTTTGCCATTTTTATGTTAATATATAAAAGGCTTATTATTTTTAAATGGACTAATTAATATTTTAAACAATTTTTTGGTCTTAATTTTAAAATCATAAAGATTATGTGTATATATCCCACTATAAATAAAAGCTTTTGGCTTCTCAAAGTTTTTTAAAAAGTAAAGAGGTGCTGAGACCAAATAGTTTGAGAACCACCATGGTAGAGTTGTCAAAATTCAGTTTGAGTAAAGCTACAAAGATCATGTGGAAGGATCCTTGAAGGATGATCTATGTGGTCCAGTCCTCTTGCTTATGCAGACAGGCTGAGTATTACCCCCTTTTACAAATGGGACAATTGAGACCCACAGGGTTTACAGATTTCTCCAAGTTCCACAGCTGTTGCGTGCAGAGTCAGGGGGAGGAATGACACTGAGGCGGGACAGAGACCCAAGTCTTACTCCTTCTGGAGCAGAGAGTGCTTCCTATTCCCTCCCATTGCCAGGAACACAAATGGTTTGTGTGAAGAAAATGTAAGCTACAAACAGGTAAACCTATCTTCTTTTCCTCTTGTTCTTTGGCTGTTAAATTTATCTTTGGTAAGTGTATTGGTAAAGGAACTGAAAGTGCTGGAAAGAACCATTTACTTACAGGGTTTAGAAACTGTGGGTTTGAGTTGGTGATGTTTGCCACACTGGCTGTCCTTCTCTAGGCTCAACTTGCAGAGTTCTGCTTCCAAGCTCATTGGCAGGGCTGTTGGCAAATCTCAGGCCTACTTATTGGTTCTCTACCACATGGACCTCTCCACATGGTAGCTCACAACATGGCAGTGAGTGAGAGTGAGAGTGAGAGGGGGCTGCACAAGACGGAAACCACAATCTTCTTGCAACCTAGTCTTGGCAGTGACATTCCACCTCTTTTGCTATACTTTTAATTTTAGACTCTAGTCACTAGGTCCAGCTTTCATTCAAAGGGGAGGGATTACCCATGGGTGTGAATATGAGGAAGCAGGATTCCCTGGGAGCCATCCTAAAGGCTGCCTACTAAAACTGCTAAGCCTAACACCTGGTCCTCTCACCCTTCCAGTGAGTCCACAGTGCCTTCCAAGTGTAGTAGCTTGAATTTTCTTTCTATGGGCCAGTCTAGTGTGGAGTTACAAGCATGGACTCTGCAGCCTGTCTTTCTGGGTTTGAATCCCAGCTCTATTACTTGATAGCTGTTGACCTTGGGTAAATTACTCTATCTCTCAATTTCTCAACCATAAAATTGGGATGATAACAGTTACTTCTTCATGGAAGTTGTTGTGAGGGTCAAGTTAATATATACTAAAGAGTGCTTAAAACAGGCATTGGTATAGAGTACAGTAGAATTATTACTACTATACACAAGGCACATTACACAAATTATCTTACTTGTTGCTAACAATTTCCCCACAAAGTAAGTATTTTCACACCATCTGACCAATGGAAAACTAAGGCTTAGAGAGTATACCCTTCTTGCCCAAAGTAGCATCACTGGTAGTGATAGGACTGGGATTCTTGACCAAGGTTGTATACCCCCAACTCTGGCCTTCTACTTGGGTACATTGGGGAGTGTACCAGGGAAAGAAAATAGCCATCAGAGTTCAAAGAAAGTAAAATAAGAATGCACTTACTTAATATACTGTTGATGTAATTATGAATTAAGAGGGAGCTTTTTAATTTATTTTTTATCTCCATGGATGCCAATAAGAAGTTTTCCTAGGGCTACATTCAACCTTGAAAATGAATGACTGGTAGCTAGACCCCAAAATTACCAGGCACTTAAATGATAATTGTTTACCATGTGATTTTCTCATCCTCTGCATGGTACTTACCTACAACGAAAAGGTCAATAGTTATCCTGACAGTAGCAAATATGCCCATGAAATTTGTGACCTGGAAAGTCAACCATTGTAAGAGTGGAGGGTTAAATGGTCTGGAAGTGATCAGAGCCATCAAAACAATACAGTCAGAAGGTAGGGCTATCGCCTACCTTCGACACATGCATCCAAAGATCTCCAAATGAATTCCCAGGCTCAGGATGGGCACCATGTGCAGGGCTTTCCAGTGTGAGCTGGAGCTGCCTGTGGCAGTGTCTCCTTCCAGGCTGAGAGCTTCTCCATAAACACTAAAGGAGGGAGGTGCTGTTTTCCAAATCCATCTAGTAAACATTCCATAATCCACTTTCAGGCCAGTGTATGACTCCATGTGGCCATTTGTGGGCCAGTGACCCACTGAGTTGGTTGGTTTCAGTAGAGCTGGGCATGTTCCCTTGTGACTTCCTTTTAGGGGGAAACTGCAGGGAAGGCAAATGTCTGTGGACGGGCCTTGGGGAACTAGGGAGTGCTTACCTCCTCTACCATTGCTGCAGGCAGGCCATGCTGAGGAGAGGGCAACTGCTGCTCATCAATATGTCCTCTACAAAGCACAAAAACCTAATTCCACAATTACTAATTCAGGAGTAAGAAAGAAGGGGAAGATCAGTTCCCTTTCCTTAAGAACTTTCATCTTAATTGGCATTCATGATGGGGTCACATGAGTCAATAAAGAACGTTTTAGGGCAATGAGAAGTTGTGAACAGTGACTGGGAATAGCAGAGGGCCTGAAACATTCAGAGAAGGTCTACTGGAAAGGGTAGGGTTTGATCCAGGCCTGGAAGGCTTTAACTAGTTCAAAAAGAAGCAAAAATCCAAGCTCTTTAGCTTTCTAGGATATAGCCATAATTTGTCTGCTTGAGCCTCAGATCCAAGAAGGCAGCTTAGTGTCCAGAAAGTAGACAGGCTTTAGTTAGACTTTGCTAAAAGTCCTGGACCTGCCATTCACTAGCTGTTGGAACCTAATGCAAGTCACTGCATTTCTTTGAAACTGCCCTTTGAAACACAAAGTAGGAATAATAAAATCTACTGAGAGTGATAGTATATAAAAACAAATGTCTTGGCTGGTGTGGCTCAGCAGATTGGCACCAGCCTGCAACCCCAAAGGTGTCTGGTTTGATTCCCCAGCCAGGGCACATAACAAGATTGTAAGCCAGGTCTCCAGCCAGGTCCATAACTGGTCCATAACTGGAGGCAGGTGAAAGGCAACCATACATTGATGCTTCTCTCCCTTTCTTCCTTCCTCCCTGCCTTGCTCTCTGAAAATAATAAATTTTAAAAATCTTTTTAAAAAATAAATAAAACCAAATGTATTTGCAGAAAGTAGGTGCTCAATACACATTGGTTCCCTTCCTTGACACTGTTCCTTCAGATCCTCTACTGGACCTTGTGGCTACAGGCCCAGCCAAGTTAGCCCCTGTCTTCATACTATCTTATGCCAATCTTAGTCTCTTGAAACCCTCCATTAAGACCATCATCAGATGCTATCTCCTCCCTGCAGTCTTCCTTAGTTCTTCCATCCACAAGGGATCTCTCCTTTCTTCATACTCTCTTAGCCATTCTATCAGTCATTCATCCCACTGTCATTAGATATTTGCTACTAAAATTACTTGGGCACGAGTATGACTTTATCTTTGTTTCAGGGAATAAGTCCCTTGAATGCATAGATCATACCAGGTTTATCTGTCTAGATCCACAATACGTAGCACAGTGCTGAACCACAAAACGTGTTCAGGAAATACTTGTTGCACGACCAACTGAAGAAATGAAAAGAGAGCAGAAGGCAATTCTAGAAGATAATTCACAGCAAAAGCAGAGACATGGAGATGGGCATGGCTGCTGCGTGGTCAGGGTACCATATCAGTCTGGCTAGGAGTGAGAAGGTTTAGGTTGGGACAGTTAAAAACCTGGCAGCTCGGAAGCTTCAAGCCTTTGTTCCAATTGCTCTCCCCACTTGAGCACCACCACTCCCTACATTGCTTTAGAGGTTGACTTGATGCAAGTCTGAGTCTAGTTCACTTTAATGTACTTAACACTCAAACTGGAAACTGTTTCCCACAGAGCTAGTTCAATCAGCTCTCTAAAGTAGAGGTGATTATATCTAGGTCACAGTTTTAATTGGGACAGTCAACTCTAAAGGAAACGCCTTCAAAGAGAGGTTGGGTGTACCCCTCTCTGTCAATTAGGAAGCAGATTCTGGCTGCTTCCACTCATATTTGTAGTGTTTGCTAAGCCACGCAATACTCCCTCATTCATACAATTAAGCTCAAGAGAAAGGAATGGAGCTGCCTGACCCTCTGCCAAAGAGTCTGGTTTCTTCTTTAATGTTAGGACTCTTAGAGAAAAAAAAAAAAAAAATCTAAAGTAGACCTGAGATTACCAGAGTGGGAAAATGGGAGAGGAGAGGTTGGCAGACCACTTCTATTAGAACAGCAACGATTAGCTGCAAGGGATTAGGTACAGAGGACACATCTGAGTGGAGAATCATATTAAGAAGTACCTGGCTAGCCCTGGCTGGTGGCACAGTGGATAAGGTGACAGCCTGTGAACCCAAAGGTCACTGGTTTGATTCCCAGCCAGGGCATATAACCAGGTTGCAAGCCAGGTCTCTAGCCAGGTCTGTAGCTGGAGGCAGGTGAAAGGCAACCATACATTGATGTCTCTCTCCCTCTCTGTCTCTCTCCCTTCCCCTCTCTCTAAAAATAATAAATAAAATCTGTAAAAAAAGCAAAAAGAAGTACCTGGCTATTTGAAATCTTTCTTTGATTGTTTCCACAGGCCCATAACATCTGCAGAAGGGACTTAAGTGATTCACAAAGGTCACACAACTAGTTGGTATCAAAGCTTTCATTTACTATGTGATTTTACATTTTAAAGTCCTTTTTTTCTTATACTTTTTAAATATTATATTTTTAAAGTGAGGGGAAGAGAAACATCAATGTGTTTGTCCCCAACTGGCAACCTGGTCTGCCATCCAGGCATGTGCCCTGACTGGAAATTGAACTGGAGACCCTTTGGTTTGCAGGCTGGTGCACTATCCACTGAGCCACACCAGCCAAGGCTAAAGTCCTTTTCATATACTTTATTTCTTAAAACCAGTTATATAAAAGAATTACTATTCCCATTTTAAAGATGAGGCAGTTGAGATTCAGAGTCAGAATCAGCTAAGTGGTGAAACTTCCAGTTGAGAACTGCCTTCTCTGTTCCTTTCCCCCTCCTGCTTTGACTGAATACAGGGAGATTGAAATTAGTGCTGGAGCCAAGGAAGGGCATTCACTTAGAGACTGCTGAGAGGATCTGTTCATGCGACAGAAAGAACCCCCAGGGACACTGATCACATTGGGAGAATGTTAGAAGTATCATTTGTCACTCAACCCTGGAATCCCCACGCTACGCAGCCACAGAGACCACTGTGCATTCCCCAAGAAGTTCTGATGGCTGTGCTCCTGGTGTGGTATGAAAAACCTCAGGCACACATTTTCATACAACTGTCAGCAAGCAGGCCACAGAAGTTCCTCAAGTTGCTTGGTACCTTGTCAAATCTGTCCTGACACTATATGGATGGCTGGGTTTCATCAAGAGGGTGCTGAAAGCAGCAATCCCAGAAGGGCAGAATTAGGACAGAGCAGATCCTCAGGTTTTGCTTTTGCTTTACAATCCCGGTTTCTGAAATGCAAACAATGCTGATGTATCACACATGCTGTTTTATTTGCAGTCTTTGTCAGGATGAGATATTTTGAGATATGAGACATTTCCTCTATATGTGTCCTAGAATACAACCTCAGGTTCTCAAATTCCACAGAATAATGTGTAAAGGGGAATCCACTGTGGGCTCTACAGGTTCTTAAAACAGACTTGAGGCTTTGTACTCATTGGGCATTGCCATTGGGTTCAGTCACTTTTCCTAATGATTTCTGAAATCAGGGTGAAAGGCAAACAGATTGTATAGTTTTACAAACTGGATAGACAAGTTTAGAAAAAAAAATCTTTACTTTTCTTCAATTTGCATTTATTATCAAGTCAGCTTTCCGAAGAACTTACTGGACTTGGCTGGTTTCATTAACTTAAAGAGAAAAAATAATGAAAAGCTGCTTTCCTTTTGTGCACAGAATGAGCTGCCGGTAGCTAGGGTCAGGGCTGTCTGCTCTGTGGCTTTCAGAGACTAGCCAGATGGCTTCATAAACAGATTCCCTGGGTGGCGGGAGCAGGGGTGAGGACAGACAATAAAGATGGGGGCGTAAGTGAGAAGCTGGGACATCTCTTGAAGACAAGAATGGGAAACAGGAAAGCAAAATATCTGAGTTGGTGTTAAAGAAAGGCTAAGCAATGGGGCTACTGGTATCAGACTGTCTGTGCAGAGGACAAGAGACACAAGTCTAAAGTTCCCATAAACCTCAGATAGATCACTCCCCTTGTGTTTCTTCCCAATATTCAAAAATGGTGTATGTTACTCAAGAAAAACCACAAACTTTGAACTGGTACTGGTTTGCCCAATTTAAGGTCAACTTTTGCATAGAAGATTGAGAGACAGGAAATACACAGGTGTAAAAGCAATCAATTAAGAGGGCATTGAAATAATACCACCATTTCCACAGTCTTCACACCAAGATATGCTTTGTCATTAACGGGTGACTTTTGTTTGTTTGCTTCCTTTTTATGGTTTGTTTGTGAGATGGCTGCAGGACCTTACCATTAACAGTGAGCCTTGGTTGCAAAATCCCACAGAATGAAAGAAAAGGGAATTTTGCTGTGCCACTTGGAGTATATTTTCTGTTAGGAAGGAGGAGAAAAGAAGCTGCTGGCCAATTGATCAGTCTGTATAGCAATTTGCACAGTTAAACAAAATAAAATATTGCTTTCTTTTCTTACAAAAAGTGGTGTCAAAGTTCTCCAAAAGAAAATACCACCATCTTTCCAGGCACTTTAGTAAACAGATTTTTGGGACATCATCTTCACTATGTGCTTTATAAAATGTTATGCCCATAAAGTTTTATTCTTATCTGACAATTCTTTCAAGTTGACTTATTAAATTTTAAATTATTGAATTTTCATAATCCTTTTGTAAGTGGATATGCTCCCAACTGGTTATTACCCTTGAGAAAACTAGAAAATAACCTGAAAAAGATGATAATTTATGATAATATAAAGCAGGACCAATTGTCTTGGATTAAACAGTTTAAAGTCGAACTGAAGTCTAGGGACTTTATTTTTCTAATCCATAACATTCAGTGTTAAAAGTTTCTAGGCCAGTTTTACCATTGGTAGAACTTTCATTTAAAAGATAATAGAATATATGTCCTAAGCAGAATTAATTTAAATATATTAGTCAACTATTCACACAGATTTTTAAACTTTAAATTATAATAATACATATTAACAGGTAAGTTCTGATTTCAAGTTGAAGTCAAAGATATTTCCATATTAAATCAATATATCTATAAACTAGAACTAATGACATCATCACAGGAACAATAACATCAAAGTGATTTATAAACAAGGCTTACTTAAGAACTTTATGGACCAAAATACTACTCGCAGAGATTTTCCACTCTAACAATCTTACATATTACAAGGCATCCACATTTCACCTGATGTAATGGGGTGCAGAGCAGGGGTCCCCCAAAAAGCAGAGACTATTTCCCACAAACTTGGATTGAGGGAAGGGGGAAGTAGATGATACGGTGATTAAGATATTTTGCATTACAATGACAAGTTCATAGCTGTGCTGTTGCCCTGGGCAAAAGGCCTAGTGACTCTAAGAGCCTTCAGGGACTCATGACTTCTCCAGGGTCAGGGAGCTTATGCAGCTCTCGTGGGGGAGGCAGGGGCCAGATAGCCACCCCTATGTCCTGGGGAATTCTTGCCCTGATTAAATATGGCAGCTAAAAAAAGTGAAAAGATATGGGGGAACTGGCAAATAGGACACATCATAGGAGGGACCAGATATGAAGTCACAGTTAAGGATATGGGGAACTTCTGGGCATGGTTTTGGCACATAGCCTGGTGAGGAGCAAGAGACATTCTGTGTCTCAGAAAAGAACAGGGGTCTGAGCAGGTGGGCTCTCAGCCCCGCTCCCCACAAATCTAGAATCCTATAAATAAAAAACTGTTTCCTTCAATGCTAATTGTTAGGTCATGTAGCAAGGTAACATGTAGATGGGCCCTGGTTTGCTTGCTTACCATGACACACACATACACACACACAAATTTATGAATTTTTATAAAGTAGATTTTAAAGTTATTTGGTTACTTATTACATTTGTAATTGACTATAATTTCATGGGCATGATTCATCTATAATAGAAATTCTTTTTAATTTTATAATTTTTTGATATAAAAATTTTTTAAGTTTAAAATTTTTCTGTTACAGTTTATGTTCAATATTATTCTGTCTCAGTTTTGGATGTATAGCATAATGGTAAGATAATCACATACTTGACAGAGTAACCGGTTGCCCCCTGCTTCCAGATATTTCAAGTACCTATCTGGCCCATATATAGTTGTTATATTATTGACTATATTCTCTACACCATTAGAAATTCTTTGGAAGTGAGAAAAATCTTATCAGATTCTTTCAAATGCATTTTTTTCTATTCTGTATTTATTGAAATTTTGATAACAAAAATATATATTTAAAATTTTAAATTTATTATTGTTGTATTACAATTGTCTCATTTTTCTCCCATTGCTCACCCCTGCCACCCACCCCCCGCTCCCCCTCCCTCAGTCATTTCCCAGCTCATTGTCCATGTCCATGGGTCTTCCACGCCAGCTCCTCATCTGATCCCTTCCCCTGCTTTCCCCCTTCACCCCTTCCCCTTAGTCACCAGAGTTCTGCTCCTCTTTTTTTAATTTTCTTCTCGTGTCACATTTCTTTCTGCTTGCCGGTATGTTATGTTCGTTAGTCTCCTGTATTAAGTGAGAATGTGTGTTATTTAATTTTTGCTGCCTGGCTTATTTCACTAAGCATGATACCCTCCAGTTCCATCCATGCTATTGCAAATGGTAGAAGTTCCTTCTTTCTTTCTGCTGCATAGTATTCCGTTGTGTAAATGTACCACAGTTTTTTGATACATTCATCCACTGAAGGGCACTTAGGCTGTTTTTAGCACTTGGCTATTGTAAATAGCACTGCTATGTACAAAAGGGTGCGTAGATTCTTCTGAATTGGTGTTTCAGGGGTCATCAGGTATAATCCTAGCAGTGACTGGGTCATAAGGTAGTTTTATTCTTAGTTTTTTTTTTGTTTATTTTTTTTAAGATTTTATTTCATTATTTTTTAGAAAGAGGGGAAGGGAGAGAGGCAGAGAGGAAGAGAGACATCAAGGTATGGTTGCATTTCATCTGCCTCCAGCCACAGACCTGACTGGAGACCTGGTTTGCAACCTGGTTATGTGCCCTGGCTGGGGAATCGAATCTTAGTTTTTTGAGGAAATCTCATACTATCTTCCGTAGTGTCTGCACCAGTCTGCATTTCCATCAACAGTGCACCAGGGTTCCCTTTTCTCCACATCCTTGCCAGCACTTGTTGTCTGTTGATTTGTTGATAGTGGCCATTCTGATAGGTGTGAGGTGATATCTTATTGTGGTTTTAATTTGATCTCTCTGATGGCTAGTGATGTTGAGCATTCTTTCATGTGTCTATGGGCCCTTTGTGTGTCTTCCTTGGAGAAGTATCTGTTCAGGTCCTTTGCCCAGTTTTTAATTGGGCTATCCGTCTTCCTGGTGTTGAGTCGTATTAGTTCTGTATATTTTTGGAGATTAGACCCTTGTCTGAAATGTCATTGGCAAATATATTTTCCCATATGGTTGGTTCCCTTGTCATTTTGTTGATGACTTCTTTTGCTGAGCAGAAACTTTTCAATTTGATGTAACCCCATTTGTTTATTTGTTCCTTTATTCCCCTTGCCCTGGGAGAGATATTGGTGAAAATACTGCTGTGTGGGATAGCTGCAATTTTTTTTGCCTGTTTTCTTCTAGGACTTTTATGGTGGCTCTGCTTATATTTAAGTATTTTATCCACCTTGAGTTTATTCTGGTGTATGGTATAAGTTGGTGGTTTAGCTTCAATTTTTTGCATGTGCCTGTCCAGTTCTCCCAAAACCACTTGTTGAAGAGGCTATTTGCACTCTATTTTATGTTCCTTCCCCCATTGTCAAATATTTGTTCCCCAGAAAGTCCTGGGTTTATTTCTGCGCTCTCTATTCTCATTGATTTATTTGTCTCTTCTTGTACCAGTACAGACTGTTTTGATTACTATGGTTTTGTAATATAGTTTGATATCTATATTGTGATTCCTCCTACTGCATTCTTCTTTCTCAAGATTGCTATAGCTATTTGGGGTTGTTTTTGACTCCATTTTTTCAAGTATTTGTTCTATGTCTATGAAATATTACTTTGGTATTTTAAAAGAAATTGTGTTGAATCTATAGATGGCTTTGGGTAGTATGGACATTTTTATGATGATGTTAATTCTTCCCATCCATGAACATGGTATGTGCTTCCATTTATTTGTATCTTCCTTCATTTATTTCTTCAGTGTTTCATAGTTTTCTGAGTACAGGTCTATTTTCTCCTTGTTTAAATTTATTCCTACGTACTTTATTTTTTTGTTGTTGTTGCTGTAGTAAGTGGGATTTGTTTTCTAGTTCCTTTCTCTGATGTTTCATTGTTTGTGTATAAAAATGCCTTTGATTTCTGGATATTGACTTTGTATCCAGCTATTTTGCCAAATTCAGTTATTGGGGGAGTAGTATTTTAGTGGAGTCTATAGGGTTTTATTTGTATACTATCATGTCATCTGCAAATAATGGCAATTTTACTTCCTCTTTTCCAATTTGGAAATTTCTGAATTGTATTCTTTCTTTTTGTGTGTGTGTGTGCTTTTAGTCTAAAATTCACCTGTGTGTTGGATACCTTTGATTCCTTTTTCTTGTCTGATCATTGTGGCTAGAACTTCCAAAACAGTGTTGAATAGAAGTGAAGAGAGTGGACAGTTGCCTTGTTCCTGATCTTAAGGGAAAGACTTTCAGTTTTTGCCCATTGAGTTTCATGTTAGCTGCAGGTTTCTCATATATGGTCTTTATTATGTTGAGGTATGCTCCATCTATTCCCATCTTGCTGAGCATTTTTTTGATAAAAGGGTGTTGTACTTTATCAAATGCTTTTTCAGCATCTATTGATATGATCATATGGTTTTTGTCTTTCAATTTGTTGATGTGGTGTATTACATTTATTGATTTGTGAATATTGTACCATCCTTGCATCCCTGGGATGAATCCTACTTGATCATGGTGTATGATTTTTTTTTTTTTTTTTTTTACAGATTCCATTTATTATTATTATATTTTTTAGAGAGAAAGAGGCAGAGAGGGAGAGAAACATCCCTTTCACCTGTCTCCAGCTACAGACCTGGCTAGAGGCCTGGCTTGCAACCTGGTTATGTGCCCTGGTTGTGAATCAAACCAGCGACCTTTGGGTTCGCAGGCTGGCACCTTATCCATTGTGCCACCAGGCAGGGCTGATTTTTTTAAAAGAGATTTTATTTATTATTTTCAGAGAGAAGGGCAAAGGAGTAAGAAAGGGAGAGGAGCATCAATGTATGTTTTCCCCTCACCTGCCTCCAGCTAAGGACCTAGCTGGAGATCTGGCTTACAACCTGGTTATGTGCCCTGATTGGGAGACCAAACCAGTGACTTTTGGGTTCGCAGGCTGGGGCCCATCCACTAAGCCATACCAACTGGTGGCTGATTTTTTAAATATATGCTGGATCTGGTTTGCCAATATTTTGTTGAGAATTTTAGCATCTATGTTCATTGGAGATATTGGCTTGTAGTTTCCTTTGTTTGTTGTGTCTTGACCTGGTTTGATTAGAATAGTACTGGCCTTGTAGAAAGAGTTTGGAGGTCTTTCCTCTTCCTGGATTTTTTGGAATAGTTTAAGAAGAATAGGAGTTAGTTCTTCCCTAAACGTTTGGTAAAATTCACCTGTGTGTATACATCTGGGCCAGGGCTCTTGTGTGCTGGGTTTTTTGATTACTTCTTCAATTTCACTAGCTGTTATTGGTCTATTTAGGCTTTCTGCTTCTTCTTGATTGAATTTTGGTAGGTTATACATTTCCCAAAATTTGTCAGCCCAGGTTGTCAATTTTTTGTCCTATTATTGTATGTAGTAATTTCTTACAATCCTTTGTATTTTTGTGGTATTGGTTGTGATTTCTGTGTCCTTTCTGGTTTTGTTTATTTGGGTCTTCTTTTTTTCTTGATGTGTATAGTTAAAGGCTTGTCAATTTTGTTTATCTTTTCAAAGAACCAGTTTCTGGATTTATTGATCCTTTGAATTGTGCTTTTAGTCTCTATGTCATTTAGTTCTGCTCTGATCTTGATAATTTCCTTCCTTCTACTTGTTCTGGGCTTTGCTTGCTGAAGCTTTTCCAGATCCTGTAGTTTTATGGTTAGGTTGTTTGTATGAGTTTCTTTTAACCCTTTTAGGTATGCTTGTATTGCTATGAACTTCCCTCTGAGGACTGCACTGTAGGTTTTGGGGTGTTGTGTATTCATTTTTGTTTGTTTCCAGAAACTTTTAAATTTCTTCTTTGATCTCATTGTTAGGCCATTCATTACTTAGTAGCACATTGTTCAGTCTCCATGAATTAGAATGCTTTTGGGCTTTTTCCCTTGATGTTGTTTTCTAGTCTCAAGCCATTGTGATCTCAGAAGATGCTTGGTATAATTTCAATTTTCTTGAATTTGTGGAGACTTGTCTCATATCCTACCATGTGGTTTATCTTTGAGAATGTTCCATGTGCACTTGAAAAAATGCGTATTTTGCTTCTTTGGGGTGAAAAGTTCTGTATATGTAAATTAAGTCCATTTAATCTAGAATGTTGTTCAATGTTACAATATCCTTGGTGTTTTTTTGCTTGGAAGATCTGTCCATTATTGATAATGGGGTATTAATGTCCCCTACTATTAGTGTGTTGCTGTCTATATCCTTTTTGAAGTCCTCCGAGATTTTACTTATAGTATATTTGAGTGCTCCTATGTTGGGTGCCTATATGTTTACAAGGGTTATATCTTCTTGGTGGATTGTTATCTTAGGTATTATGAAATGTCCTTCTTTGTCTCTTTTTATGGCTTTCATTGTAATATCTGTTTTGTCTGAAATTAGTATTGCTATCCCAGCCTTCATTTCATGTCCATGTGCTTGAAATATATTTTTCCATCCCTTCACTTTCAGTCTGTGTCAATCTTTTGTTCTGAGGTGGGTTTCTTGTACACAGCATATATGTGAGTTATGCTTCCTTATCCAATCAGCTACCCTATGTCTTTTTATTGGTATGTTTAATCCATTTATATTTAAGGTTATTATTGACAGATATTTCTTCATTGACATTTTTCCCCTTTGTTCCTGTATACCTCTCTGTCACGCTCTGTTTCTTCATCTTTTTAAAGCAGGCCCTTTAGCTCCTCTTGCAGTGCTGATGGAGATGTATTCTTTTAGCCTTCTTTTGTCTGGGAAACTCCTTATTTCACCTTCTATTTTGAATGAGAGCCTTGCTGGGTAGAGTATTCTTGGTTGCAGGCCTTTGTTTTTCACTACTTGGAGTGTTTTTTGCCATTCCCTTCTGGCTTGTATTGTTTCTGTTGATAAGTCATTTGATAACCTTGTTTGAGCCCCCTTACATGTTTTAGCTGTTTCTCTCTTGATGCTTTTAGGATTCTCTCCTGGTCTTTAAATTTTTCCATTTTAATTATGGTGTGTCTTGGGTGGGCCTGTTTGGGTTCATATTCATTGGGACCCTCCATGCTTCCTGAACTTCAGTGACATCTTCACTCCCCAAGTTAGGGAAACCTTCTGTCATTACTTTTTCAAATAGGTTTTCTATCCCTTGCCTCTTTTCTCCTTCTGGTATCCCCATGATACGGATATTATTGCATTTTATGTTGTCCTGCAGCTCTCTTAAAACCTCTTCATTCTTTATTAGTCTTTTTCATGTTGTTGCATGGTTGTTTTTTTCCATGTTGTCCTCCAATTCGTTGATCCAGTCCTCTGCTTCCTCTGACTTGCTTTGGATTCCTTCTATTGTGTTCTTCAGTTCAGAAATTGTATTCTTCATTTCCTCCTGGTTCTTACTGATGGTTTCTGTTCTTTTTAATAATGGTATAATTTTCAGTAAGTTCCTTGTAGTTACCCTGGAGTTCTTCATAGTTTTCTTTGAGTTCACTGAGCTCATGGAGCTTTCTTATAACCATTTCTTTGAATTCCTTGTCTGATAGCTTGCTTGGCTGTATTTCATTTAGCAGTCTTCCTGGGGATTCCTCCTTTCCTTTCAGTGATGGACTGTTTCTTTTTCTCCCCATTTAGGATGTATGTTATTGCTTGTTTCTTGTGTTAATCTGCTAGGACTCCCTGCCTTTGTGAAGTGCCCTTCTGTGGTAGAAGATTTATGGGGTTCAGTGGTGCAGTCTCCTAGTTTTCCTCAACTTGTTGCTCTTGGGGTGCTCTTCATGTCATTAATTTGTGCTGTCTGGTTGTATTTTAGCTTTGGTTTATGTGTTGCTCCTTGATGAGTTTTTCACTGCAGCTGGCTGATTGAGAGACACTCCTTTTACCACATCTCATATACTGTTATTGAGCTGCTCCTTGTAGTCACTATGGCTCAGGAGTTAGAAAGTTGCTCTGATGGGTAGATTTGGATCTCAGAGTCTCTCAGGAGGCTGCTGTCAAAAAGTCAGCTGAGGTTTGATGGAGATAGATAATCTGCTTTGAAGATGGCTTGTTTACGTGGTTAATGGCAGGTGACCTCAGTTCCTCAAGTCTTCTTGATGAGGAAATGTGGAAACACAGAAGACTATTTACGTAGGCCAAAGGAGCGTCTGTGTTTCTTTTGTAATCATAGGGAGAAAGTCTGGAGTCCCTCACTTCACCTGGCCATTTTCACATTTTTCTTGGAGAAGTCTGAAGTTCTCAAATGCATTTTTATAAATATTAAATCTAACAAGTAGTGACATTGTTATGTTTGTTATATTTGTAGGCATTGAATTAAATACTTATTTAGATTTTGTGATTTTATATTTTTGTATTTTGAAATTACTATATTTCTACTCAGTTTCTAACATTTTTATAGATTCTTGAGAAGCTTTGTGTTCATAGTGCCTGATATTTATAATATCCCTGCTTACAAAATCCTTTAAAGTTTAAAATATTTTAAAAAATTTATAGGACATTGAGCAAGAATCACTGTGTCGTTGTAGCTTTCTGACTCTTGTCCTCAATAACTAGTTTACAAGGGTCGGTCCAGGAACTAGGAGGTAAAAGTTGGATTGCCCCTCTTATCAATGATCCTGGTGATCTACTTGTGGAATTCGTACTTCTCATTCTTGAAAACTTAACCTCTGCTGGATGAGAAGCCCCAGTTTTGGTGAGAGGGACTTGACAACTACCAGCAGGGGAACTAGTAAAAATTCTACTGAATCTGAAGCTATGACTATTACCTTTCAGACTCCTGATGCTGATGGACCATTTTTGCAGAAGTAATTGCCCCTGATTACCATGAAGAACTAGGATTGCTGCTACATAATGGGGACAGAAAGGAGTATGTCTTAAATGAAGGTGATTCGCTGGTATGTCTCCAGGAGCTTCCAAAGCCCAGATAACTATGAATGAGCAAGTGCAGCAATCATAGTCTAAGAACAGTAAAGCAACTGAGGGTTTTTATTCTTTGACCAATACTTTGGTTGTACTGTATATGCTATTTCCTCCTCTAGCGAGGGCTGCAATTCCTCACTTGGGTGGTACTAATACCTGACTCCAATTTTCAGTTGGGAGGCAATGAGGGGAAGTAAGGTGCTTTTGAGGAAGATAAGCATGAGCTTATAAGGCATTTTCCTCAGGGGAGGTCCTCATGCTGTTTACAGGCTTCTTTCTTCCAGTAAGGAAGAGGGAGCCTTATGCTAGAATGAAGTTTTAAGAACATTCTGAGTATTTCAAACTGTCAGGTTTATCAACCCAAATGTCCCTATCCTGGGTTTCTGAATTGTACTCTTTCTTTTTGTGTGTGCTTTTAGTCTAAGATTAAATTTATTGGGGTGACAATGGATAATAAAATTATATAGGTTTCAAATGTACAATTCTGATACATTGTCTATATATTGCATTGTGTTTACCATCCAAAATCAAATCTCTTTCTGTTACCCTATATTTGACCCCCTTTACTTTCTCTATCAAAACTCTGACTCTACCAAAGAGACCTGTTACATTCAGTCTCCTTTGTCATTCTGCTGCCCCTGTTATGAAATCCTGAGAATAATTTTTAGTATAGCTGTAAAGGATAAGTCCTATTTCCCAGCTTAAACACTGCGAAGGAGTCATTTTCACTTGCACAGGATATCTTGAGATTGGTAGCTGACCAAGTAGGACCTCTTTTATCTTTTTCAAAGTGTCTAAAACCATTGACAGAATCTGTATAGCCCCATAATTCTTACAATTACTATTGCCCCTATTATTCAAGGGTTATCACCACTGCTGCATAAGTTCATGCTCACCTACCTGTGCTTCATTTGAGTTACCACCAGTGAGAGTCTTAGTAATTGTGATGCTACCACATTTCAGGGCTTGTCATCACCTCATTTCCTGCCAGCAACTGAGTCTTTTGAACCCGTGAATAATCCAGTTCCAAAAATCCATCCCAAGGGTCTGCTTTCTAGATATCTGCTGTCTTAACCTGTATTTCCTCCAGAAGTGTGAACCTGAGAGAAAACTAACCTCTTATCAGATCAGATTATTTTAGGAAGTGACCTCAAGGTATTAGGAAGAGAGTAACAGGCAAGGAGAAGTTAATTTAAGAGGGCATTGTTAATGAGTTGGTCATTTCTTTGGGAGACTTGGGCTTGATTTCAAGGGGGTCCCTCTGAGGAACTGTACAGTACATGCCTCAGGAACATCTACTTAAGAGACACAAGTCCCTTCATTAGTCAAGGTTTGTTCATTGGGTCCTTAACTCCTCATACTGCCAGGCTTGTGCACCTGTTAGAAATGCCTGGTGTCCCATATGGCAGTGCAGAGAAACCCTGGGAAGCTGAGGCCAGATGTTGTCAGGTTGTTCTTGTACATGGCTATTGCCTCAGCATCGGCTCAAGTGAAAAGTGAGCTGGGAGGACACATCATATCCCATCTGGACCCATTTAAGGACCTACCTGTTATAAGCCAAGACCCATTAATGTAAAAAAACAAAAACAAAAACTCATAAATGACATATATCTTATGCAGTATGTGCTACTCTATTTTGTAAAATATGTAAGCGATGACAATCTCATTTTACTTTTTTTAAATAAAAACATTTAAGCTACAGAGATAATAAAATACCCATAGGAAAAAGCTTTTGCATATTCCAAAGGAAAGAAAAAGTGAGAAAAAAATAAAAGGAAACTAGAAAAAGGCCAATTGTCCAGTGAATTTAAATGTAAAATCTAACTCTGAATGACTAATTTGCCTCTAAATACCCAACCCCAGTGTTGTGTGAAAACCATTCCTCATCCATCAAGTTTCAGGTTAAGATTCATTTCTCTTCTGTGGTTTCTCCAACTTCTGCCACCTTCTGTCACTTGAAAGTCCCACCTCTCCCCACAGGGTCGCTCCCTTTCTCATCTGCACTCAGTTCCAGCATCTGTCACGTTACACAACAGCTCTTTGTTTGGCCTTCCTAATAGATGGGGGCTTCCTTGTTTTTATCATCAATGCTTTTTCTAGCACGTCATAGGAATCCTATTTCTGAATTTCCCTTATTGACTCATTTAGCAGATGACCTTTCTGGGTTCACTATGCACCAGACACAGTGGGAGAGACCCCAGGTTGTAAGATTCAGGGTCTGTCCTCAGCGGGAGGCAGAGAAATCCGGTGGGCAGGTCAGAAAGTGGCTGATCAAAAGTCTAACCCACATAATAAAGCCTAAAATCCTAATTTCAGCTGGTTATGAACCAGGAGATGGGTTCCATCAGGAGCAAAGACACAGATTAGCTGGGAGACTAGCGACCCTCCCTCTGTGGTCTGAGCATATACTTCCCATCTCATGCAGGAGCATGTGGGGAAGGACCTAGAACAGCAATGCTGATGCCTGAGCCAAAGTGAGCCTGGAAGAGGGAAGAGGGAGATCCAGGGTATGGGCCAAATCAGATTTTTTAGCCATGTAGCTAAAGCCCATGTAGTTGCATTCAGAAATAGGGAACTTGTTGGTGCTCTCATCAGAACAATAGTTCCCTAGGATGAGAAGTAATTAAAGCAAGATCTACATGGCCTGGCTCAACCCACCCAAACCTCTACTCCCTTCCACCTGCTGGCCTTCTTTGAGGTCAGACTCCTCTCCCAGAATAAAGGTCACCAGATGTCAATAGAACTTTTCTCTTTTAAGATGTGCTAACTAAGTCTTTCAGGTTGGGCTGGCCCACCAGAGCAGTGTGAGCAGTGTGAACGCTTCAGAGAGAAACACCCTGAGAGGAAAGAGTGATTCAAAGAGGTCCCTGCTCACACACTGAATATCACTTCCCAGGTTGGTTTCAGCTCAAGGTCAAGAGTTGAAACAGCTCAGGCAAGTGATTCGCTGCTCCCTCAAAATCAAACCTCCTGGAACCTGTCTGAGGTTTTTGGTCAAACTTGTCTAGGTCTCACCTTCCTTTTATGGTGGAGTGTCCTGTCAATTTGGAAATGTTCATGAATTATTTTGAAAGCATCCAGACAGGGCAGGTCCAGCTTGTCTGTGGGGAGAGAATGCAGTTTGAGTTGTCACTTGTTTTTATTTTTTAAAACTGAGGCAAATTTACATGACACAAAATTAACCATTTAAAGATATACAATTCAGCGACATTTTGTACACTCATGGTGTCATGCAACCACCACCTCTGTCCAGGTCCAAAATATTTTGTCACCCCAAAAGGAAATCCCATACCCATCAAGCAGTTCCTTCTCCCTGCCTCCTCCAGGCCCCGGAAACCTCACTCTGCTTTCCGTCTCCATGGAGTTATCTACAAGGTCTGCCCAGAAAGTATCAAGCCAATGTCAATATAATTTAAACAATTTGCACGGCCAATACTTTCAGGACAATCCTTGTGTTCCAGCTCTGTCATATAAATGTGATCATACAACATTTGACCTTGTGTGCCTAGTTTCTTTTATTTAGCTTATTTTCAAGGTTTACCCATGTTGTAGCATGTATCAGAACTTTGTTCCTTTTTTATGGCTGAGTCCATCACATGTTTATACCACATTTTATTTATCCATTCACCCATCACTTATATTTTTTGCCATCTCTTAAGATCCTGGATGTGGAGGAGTCTGAGACTGCGTGACTGGGGCCAGGCTACGTTCTTGCAAAGGAGAAGCAACTTGGAAAGGAAATGAAGACAGAGCAGGTGCTGTTCTCTGCAGCTGGTGCCTTCAGAGGAAACACACAATGAACTGGTCAGGAATGTCTGCTCTGGCTTTGCTGTTAAGGAAATGTGGGAGAGACCTTTGCTGTGTTTTTTCCTTTCTTGTTCAAGAGAAAGTGCTCAGCTTGACTTCCTTAAAAGTGGGACTACCTTATTATCAGGTTAGATGGTTTCTTAATGCTCTTAAAGTGGACTTTTTAACAGTATCAAAAGACTGGTGAACACAGTTCTCCAGATCTCCAAATATAAATAAGCAGGGCTCAGATGATGAGAGGAGACACACACCTACCTGGGAATTGGGGGTTGGCTCTGGCTGTGCCCCATGCATGTGGGCACCCACATCCACCCTATCCGTAGCCCACCCTTTGTGCCAGCAGGGCTGAAGACCATGTCACAGAAAGACTAACAAACGCTTTTTTTGTGACGTATTTCCTTACTTAGCCACAAATTACAACAGAGGAGATGTGATAAAGGAGAGGGACCTCAGCAGAAAGGACCAAGTTGGGGGTGAATGTAAACAGTGGGCTTGCTGCACAGTGACAAGAAACCTGCTTGAGAAGGCAAAATGTTCGACCTACCGGGGAGGAAAGAAAACCTTTGCGAGTGTGTGTGTGTGTGTGTGTGTGTGTGTGTGTGTGCTGGGCAGGGGATCAGCCAGGATAGGTGGGTGCCCCTTTGCCTTTACTCCCAGTGGATGGACTCCTGGATATCAAGGCTGAATCTTAGTAGCAGATCTTTCTAGAAGAATTTTCCCTAGAGCTCATTTACCCGAATGAAGTACGTACGTGAAAACTGGAGTGTTTTCCTGTTCATTAAATGCATTTTATTGGGAACTACAGCTTTATGGGGCTGCAAGTATTACAGCTGAATCAGCCACCATCTTCTCCTTTTTAAATGTCACTCTGGGTTCAACTTACTGTTGATGTTTACCTTGAGCTCCTGATGGTGTCTCAGCCCTTTCCTAGGATAGAGGACAAGCTCCAAGCCCTCCAGCACTGAGTAGTCTGAGGGAAAAAAGAGAAGTGAGAGACAGAAGGCTTGCGTTTTAAATCAGTCCTTGCCATGGGCAAGTCATTTACCATAGTCAATGCTGTGATCTCTAAAATGAAGAGGGGTGCAGGATGTTTCCCAGTGATCTGTGTGAACCACTTCTTGTTATTCACTGGTTATGACTCCCATAAATCAGTCGAAGGAAGCTTTGATGCCCAGTGTTTTTGGCACAAGGGCGGAGGAAGTCACTGGGCAAAGAAATGCAGAGAAGTTAAGACTCTAAAGTGGTGACAAGGCCTGAGGGCATAAGCACTGCACTGGTGGTGTACCTTTCCCTAGTGTGATGCAGATAGGATGTCAGTTTTTTATGGAAAAACAACAGTCCAACTGAACAAAAGTTCAATTTATTATTATTGTTGTTATTTGGTAGTTAGTATTATTTTCCCACTGGTGTGTCCTGAAGTGAAATTAGTTGACCCAGAAGCGGTGCAGTTGATGATCAATTTGGAGGGTTTTCATGGTAGTGTTCCTTTTGTGGTCTGGGCACTGGAATTGTGAGTACAATCTGTTCTGTCATCACTTTCACTCTGATTAGCTTACTTCAGAAGAACTTTGGACAACCTTTCACAAACACGGATCATTGTGGGAAAATCAGTCCCTTTGTGCAGGTCTGATTTAATCTCTGTGTAGAGGCTGATCTTGGGAAAAAATACACTCCTTCTCACATCAAACATGTAGGACTTGTCAGCCCACAGCCTCTCCTGATGCATCTTGGCTTTTCTCCCTGGGAGCTCTCAGCATCTTGGGACAGCCAGCTAAGAGGTGTCTGGCTGGCTTAGGCCCCGATGCATCAGTCACTGCTAGGTTTGGTGCCATTCAGCTCTGAGTGTAATCAAATAATCTGTAGCTTTGTGGGACATCCTGCTTGCTCTGAGTGACTCAGAGCTCCCCAGCAGCTGGTTGAAGTTTTGTTTATAGCAGTGCCGCCCACTCACTCCACACCCCCAACCCCCTGTAAACCACTCCACAGGTGGCCTGACCTCTGGTGCAAATGAAATTTGTCAACTGTTGATTTCTTTCTCATGTGTGCACACACACGCATGTGTGTGTGTGCATGCGTATGTGGTGTGTGTGTTTAAACTTATTTAAACAAAATAAAGCTATGGGAGTCCATTAATGAAAGGTTTCTATTACAAAATTATCAGCACTCTGCAGGGTGCTTTGGAGGAGAGTGGGAAGATCAATATTATCTAAAATAACATAGGGCAGACCTTACTCAGGGGATATAGGCTCTCAAGTATGAGAGGGGATATTGATTTCCACCTGGGCAGTCGGTGTTGGAATTGGTAGTCTGGCAATTATTTGAGAAGTCGTGAGGAAACTCTAAAGATGCTTAAAAAAGAAAAGAAAAAAACAAACAAAAACCTCAGGTAAAACTTTTCCGAAATAAAGTGCAAGCATTTCCGCAGGAGACCAGAAACCAAAAATGCAGAGCATTTGGTTAAGTTGTGGGGATATCTGAGTTCACAGGAGTGGTGTGATGACTGTGTGCACATCTGGCGGGAGGGAGAGGACAGGGACACTGTGCAGGCTTCTGGACCAGGGAGGCTAATGAGCAGCCATTCCTCATCTTTAAGCCTGGTCCTTTTGCCTGTCGCTTGTCGCTTGAGAAGTTCTGTGAAAATGGATGGGAAGTACAGTGGGTTGTTACCTAGAGCAGATCAATTTAATAGGCCAAGTTAACGCTCCATCTCTGTCATGTGAGCTAATTAACCTTCAGGCTACTGAAATTTAACTGGCAGCTAATTGGACTATTGTTGGAGTTGTGGTATCCTTTACAAATTGCTGATGGGGCTCTCTGGATGGCTTGAGGGATGAGGGGAAACTGGTTTAGTTGCAACTATGGTGGGGCATCAATTCTCAGGGCCCCCAAATGGCTGTGAGTTGTCAGGGGAGGTGAGCAAGAGGAAGAGGGAATGAAAGGAAAACCCCAGATTAAGAAAGAGGGAGGAGGGTAAAGAAAGAGAAAGGGAAGGAGGGAGGGAAGAAAAGAGGGAGGGAAAGAGAGAGAGAGGTAAAGAGAGAGAGGAAGAGAGATAGAGATGGGAATGAGGACAAGGAAGTTGGGAAGGAGAGAAAAAATTTCTTTCAGGTGCTGCTTTTTATCTTTGACAATAAATAATTAAAGGGATCATGCATGCAGGCCAGCTTTCCCCAAAATATATTCAGAAGAGAGCTATGTCTTGTATGGTGTTAATTGGAGTTTTATGGTAATTTTTTTTTTTTTTTTTTAAAGAAGGAGAAATGTCCTATGGTCTAATCCATTTGGGAAATGTTTGGTTCAGCTTTCTTAAGTGCATCCCTGCTCAGAGCTTTCAATAAATGAAAGTGAATTATGGGGCTCCTTAGATTATTTCATTAGGGAATTATTTATTCAAGGATCACAACCTAGGACTAGCTTTCTGAGAAATGGAGTTTTTGAAATAATGATCCAGGCCTTTGCCTGGGTTTCAGGCAACATTGAGCCATTTCTTTGCTGGTTTTACCCTTAAGGTGGACAAAGCCCTGTTATTGTCCTCTGATGAGAGCACAAAAGCTACCTGCCAGGGCATGCTTCAGAGCCAGTTCTCATGAAACCAAACCAATATTCTGTGCATTCATTTATTGATGTACCCATTCATTCAAACTCCATTCTCTTTGCTGTTGTGGCCCTGCACACTACTTCTCTGTTCTCAGACTTAGATGCCCATGTGCAGCTCCCGTCCCTGCAGAGTTGGAAACATCCTGATTTCTTCTCTGACATTTGACATTCAGTGCTGCTGTACAGTCTCTGATATGCTATTTGGCTTTGCCTTCTCCTTGGAACTCATCATCTCCAATTGTCTTCAAGGTCAAGACCCTGGCCTCATATAACCCACACCTTGCTCAGTTTTCTCAGCAAGAATAAGCTTGAAACTCTCATCAACTCCTCTTGCTCCTAAGGGTGTAGGTTTGAGTACTGTCCATACTCTGAGCCTCCTCCAGTGCCTTATAGATGTTTCCAGAGTTATTTTCTTGTGTGGCCCAGATGTTTATCCGAGCTGATGAGGAAGTTACTTCCTGTTGTTTTTCCCCAAGGGCAATGGAGAATGAAGGGGTGTGTTAGCACTGAAGGAGCAGGCCCCTCTTTCTATTCCCTGAAAGGTATGGTTCCCACCCAGGTGCAACCCTCAGATGCACTCTGAGGACCTCCACTACAGGTGGAAGGGAGCCAACAAAATCCTGTTTGGCCCTATCCCTACCTCCCCATATTATTTAAGTAGTGACAACACCCAGAATCCCCATCTAGGAGAGAAATCCTTGTAGAGACATGGTATCACAGAAATGTGATGCCAGTGGAGACAACCCTACTGTGCAGGTCTAGGAGATGCTGCCCCGAATGTCATGCTTTTGAGTTGATTCCTTGCTTCTCAGATGTTATGGAAGATGTATGAACATAGGGCAGGAAACTTACACCTACCCAGAAGCTCAGGGTAAACAAATAAAGAAACTGAAGTTCTGAAGATTCCCTTATATGCCATCCATGAAGCCTGGGAGAGCCTAGACAGAGAAATTGACCACTATCAGCAGCTTCTTAGATCCATTTTCTTTCATTGTCTGTTCCAACCAGTGGGAATAATCAGGAGCAAATGTTATGGTGGAACACAGGCTTCTTTCTCTCTCCAAAATTAATATGAAAAATAGGTAGGTTTGAAGGGAGGCCATGAAGAAGTTAGGTTTTTGGAAGGCTAGTTTATTTTTACCAAAAATGCAATTGCTATCTGCTCATTGTAAACATTTTGGAAACTACAGAAAAGTTGGAAGAAGGAAAATTTGTCCAGAAAGATAAATGAAGAAAGTGTCACTCTGGTATTAGTAACCAGGATGGTTCTATTTTTCTTGAGTGAGTGCTTGGTTTTTATCCACAAATGTAGTAGATTTTGTATTTAATCATATCCTCAGCTTTGCACCATTTTCTAGGAAACTCTGCAATGTTCATTCATGGGGTAACTAATTATTTATTGAGCAATGTTTGTTGAATGCCTACCATGTGCCAGGAACTCTGCTAGGCCTTGAGGATATATCTGTGAGATGTGGGACTGCCCTACATACACACATACCACTGCTAGGTGGTGTGAGCTGATGGGTGTTGACAGTTATTAATGCAATTCATTGAGTGAGTAGCTAGCATTGTGTTAGCACTTTGCATGTATGCCAGGAAAATTGGATTCCTTCCGAGTTTTTCCTTCTCCCCATTCCAAGGGGCTAGCCCACACTGGTTGCTGTTGCCTGTGGGTGAGGCTTGCGTTGCCAGAGGACACCATCTCACCTTTCCTTGAGGCCTCTTGGCATAATCCCTTAGAGGGCTGAAAAGGGGACAGAAGAGGCCAAGAGTGGTGAGAATCTGTCCTTTTCCCTGAAGGGAGTTGAAGGGGAGAAGCTGGTCACATTGTAAAGAGAGGACTCCAGGTGTTTGTTCCCAGAAACACCAAACTTTATCATATCCCTTGTGCAAGAACAGCAGAGGTGCCCAACTCAAGGGACCATGAAGATGTTGACGGTGGGCAGCTACTTGTTGACCAGCATAGAGTGATAACCGTAGGAGTCCCAGTATTTTGTGAATCATAACATTTTTAGAGCCTTTATAGAATTGGTTTAAGCTACTTAGGTCACCTACCAGTCTTAAATTTTCTTTGCAACATAACTAGAGGCAGCATAAATCACTACTAGATTTGAACAAAATCGAGTGTCACCACATAGCAACCACTGAACTAATGTTTATTGGCGAGCTGACTACACACTCATTCTGCTACCTGCTCTTAGACACTCTGTGAAGCCCCAGTTCTGTCCTCTTAGATGCTTTAACTACTACCTTGTATGCATGAGTCACTTGATACAGATTAAATAGTACACCAGAAGCAGAATTCTAGTATTTTTTTTAAAGATGTTATTTCATTATTTTTAGAAAGAGGGGAAGGGAGAGAGGCAGAGAGGGAGAGAGACATCAATGTATGGTTGCGTTTCACCTGCCTCCAGCCACAGACCTGACTGGAGATCTGGTTTGCAACCTGGTTATGTGCCCTGGCTAGGGAATCGAACCTGTGACTGTTGGGTTCACAGGCCGGCTCAGTATTTTTGTTTTTATAGATGAACTTAGGCATCCAGAATTTTCTAGACCAATAGACTTTATAAATCAAGTCTATGCATCATTCCTATGTGTCCAGACTAAAGGCCTTACTATGTTCTCATATTCAGTTCATGCAAAGATAGGGAACATCTCTTAAATGTATTAGTAAGTCTTCATAGTTGAGCAATGAGAGCCTCTTCCTAGCATTTTTATGCAGACCAGTATGCCACCAATGTTGTATTAGTTTCCTGCAGCTGCTGTAAGAAATTACCATATATGTGATGACCTAAAACAACAGAAATTTATTCTCTTAGAATTCTGGAGGCCAGAAGTATAAAACAAAGGTGCTAACAGAGCTGCATTCCTTCTAGAGGCTCTGGTGGGCAATCTGTTCATTGACTCCCCCAGCTTCTGGTGGCTGCTGGCATTCCTTGGCTTATGGCCACATTACTCCAATTTCTGCCTCTATCTTGACATTGACTCTCTCGCTTCTCTCTGTATAATCTCTCCTTGCCTCTCTTATGAGAACAGTTGCCATTGGATTTAGGGTATATCTGGATGATCTCTTTATCTCAAGATCTTTAATTATATCTGAAAAGATTATTTTTCCAAATAAAGTCATTTTCACAGGTACTAAGGATTCAGAAATGGACATATTTTTAGGATCACCATTCAACTGCATCAATGAAACTCCATTCTCATATTTAGGATGTTCTATAACAAGTCTACTGATTATCACAATGTGGATACCAGATGAATGAAAAGTAGCTACCTCTAGAGTGTGACCTTTCTGATACATGTCAGCTGACCACCTCTAGAGTGAGTGTAACTTCATGATATAACACATGGCAGCCCCTAGAATGCACCTTAAATTGTGAACACATATTTATGTCACACCATTCTAAAGTGGGAGTATTTTAAAGTAAATCATGACATCAAATAGGAGAAAACCCTAATAATGCTTAAGATGGGGATTCAAAGGAAATATTTTTGAATCCAAGTCTGTGCTGGAAAATTTCTGCCATGGATGTATACATGTTATCGTAGTTAATTCTCACAGTAACACCAAGGTAAAAATGCTTATATATACTTTATAGTTAAGGACACTGAGGTTAAGAGATGCTAAAATTATCACACTGATAAAGGTTGTGATTAAGACTTCACCATGTTTCTGACAGACTCTAAGTTAGATCTCTTTACTACATAGCTAGACTGCCTTCTTTCAAAAGATCCAACCCATCTAGAAATATCCACCCCTGCCCAAATTCCAGTGTTAAGTGCAATTCCACCCAATTTGGCTAAGTTCCCATGGGAAAGGTAAAAATAAGGAAGAGGAAGAGGAATATAAAAATAAGAAAGGGTCAGAAGAGAGATGGAGGTTCAGAAGAAATTCCCCCACTGTGTTTTAAAGAGAGTTGAGGAACTGGAGTTACATTTTAGTCAGTTCAAGCTGCCATAACAAAGTCCTATAGACTGGGAAAGTGGCTTTTACGTGATAGAAATTTAATTTTCATAGTCCTAGAGGCTGGAAGTCTGAGATCAGCATTCAAGTGTGCTTGGGATCAGGCAAGGTCCCCTTCCCATCTTGCCCCATGCTATATTCACCCTCTCTTGCCATCTCTCAGGGGGGTCCCATCCTCTGCCTGAAGCTGGTTTCTGAAGAGGTACCTGCAGATCTAGAAAGCCCTCTCATTCTGTCTGTAGACTCAGCATATGCCCAGCTAGTTATAGACACGAATATTTACAGCTTGACATGAACCAGCCAATTTAAGTGGGCCCCCATCCTTTCTACCTCTCTAAGCCTTGGCTTCAAGCATTTTTTGAAGTGAACGGTATCTTGGTGAGAAGTTTTTTGGAGACAGAAAAGAGAACTGTCAATCTAAATTCCTGCAACTCCCACAATGAGCTGCTTGCCAGGCTACCAGTGGTTTCCCTGGATATGGGATTGTGGATGTTTTTAAAAATAATTATTGTTCTCCTGTGTGTTTTCTAAACCTTACAAATGGGTATTTTTTTTTGAATTTGAAAAACAATAAATGCTGATGAAATCAAACGCTCCCCCACCTCCAGCTTTGAATGGAGCCCTGCAGGGCCAGGTGAGGTGGGAGGGGCAGAGTAGTTAGAACAGTAGTTCTGCCAGTGGCCAGGGGTCAGTGCCCAGTGCTGTCAGCAGCAGCTGCGACTGCAGAGTCTAACCCAGTCTGTCACTAGGCACTGGCTTCCACTCAGGGTCAGTGCTTAAAACCTTGGCTGGGCAGCTTGCAGAAAACTCCTGTTAAGAAGGTGTGAGAACCTGCAGACTCGTGAAGGAACATGGCTGGATCATCATAAATCCATCTACACTGCAGGGGTTTCTTGTTTATTTTATTTATTTATTATTATTATTTTGTGTCTGTGTATGTAGTAAATGGGTTTCTGAAAAACAGTGAGGATCACAATTCTAAATCAAAAAACCATTTTACATATGCCAGGAAGGTTTCCTGAATAAAAGATTTCTGCTGTTAAGCTTTGGGTAAAGTGAATAATCCCTCTCCATTTTTATCTTTGGCATAAATCTGGATTTTTCACTTAGGGTGTTTTGGGTTTCCATGAAAAACCATATGATAGGTGCTCTGAAAAAAGCATATCTTGGGACTTGTGTGGAGGGGTAATGGTCCACATTATCATCTTATCTTTACTTGGGAGGACAACCAGGGCTCATTTTAAGTCCCAGTCCTGGTGCTAACACATTATATCTTTTTCAGATCCTGCTTCTCTAGCCTGAAATGCTCTCCCCTTAGAAGTGCACAAGGCTCGCTCCCTCCCCTCTTTTGAACTTGTGCTTAAATACCACACACCTTCTTAGAGAGGTCTTCCTCATCATCCTATTTACCTGCTTAAGTTTTCTCTGCAGTACTTATTACCTTTTTCCATGCTCCTTCCCGTCTGCATCTCTCCTTGCAATGCTGACCTCGTGGGGCCAGGAAGGTGGGTCATTTTGTTCACTGCTGTATTTCCGGTGCCTGGCTTAGTGCCTGGCAGAGTCTGGGCCTCCATAAATATTGGTTAAATGAGTGAATGAATAATGTGGGCATTTTACTTAAAAATTTCCTCTTGTCTAAAACCAAAGGAGTAAAGTAGCAAGTGCCTCACAGACTGAGAGTGGGGAGACAGAGGCAGTTGGTACGGGGTGGGGTGGGGTGGGGTGACCTTTCAGAGCAGTTCTCCTCTGTCTAAGGGGTGGCCTCTCTGCAGCTCTATCCAACTCTTGTCTCAGGGAAACTCATCCAGTATTGCCAGAGTGTAGTTATTTTTTAAAAGAAAAGCCAGAAAGTGAATTTTTAAAAAAGTAAAATCATTTGATTTTGAATTGTTGGTAACCAAGTCATATTTTTACAAAAACCTTGTTCAGTGTTGACAAAACACATCTGTGAGTTATGTCTGAGATGTGGGCACAAGGATGGGATCTCTAGACTAGATATTCTCTACAGCTTACCTCACCCTATCGGATCCTACCCTACCCTACCTTACCCTTCCCTGCTTGATCCTATGCTACCTTACCCTTCTCTATCCTACCCTCCCTCATCCTACCCTATCCCACCCTATCCTATCCTAGTATCTATACTTCCATTCAAGTGTTTCCATCTTTCCCACTGTAGTGGGAAGCATATAGATTAATCAAACTCAAACCAAATTATTTGACTTAAGTGGTAGAGACTAGGCCATAATAAGTATCTCCCTAACCTGATGGGAAAGTTTGCTCTCTAGAAAATTACTGGCTGCCTCTTCAATAACATAGAGAAAATAACACACGATGGGAAAAGATTGGTTTCAAGGAGCAAGGCAATGGACTCCCATCATGTTATTTTTTAGGCTTATGGTACATGGAAGATTTCCTCTGTGCAAGAGAGGAACTCCACTGGGCCCTAGTGTGGCGTTGTTGGGTCACTTGGAAGGGGAAAAAAAAAAAAACAACACTCCTTTTCCACTCTGTCACTCTAAAATTTCATTTTCTCCGATGTATTTTATCCTGACATAATGATTTCCACTCCTTGGTTGCTATTAATAATCCTTAATGCACATGCTTGATAACTTGTGAAATGTCCCAGGGAGTCCGCCAGGATCTGCAAAGGACTATGATGAAAGGATGGCTGGAAAAAAAGGAAAATGTCCAACAAATGAAATCGTTCTGATAGCCTCCAATTCCAGGACTACTGTGATGAATGATGGTCTTTGACCAATTATATAGGTTGTAATTTGGCCCCTTCCTACTGCAAAATGAGTTATTTTATGACTATGGTATGGTATACAGTATGGAAATGTGGGCCTTGGGACTAATAAGTTGCTGGACAGAGTCAGATAACGAGAGGTGAGAGAGAAGGCAGAGATGTTGGTATGGGCTAATACAGAGGCAAAGAGGGGGAAAGGGAGGGGAGAAGGCATGGGAGGCAGGAAAGAGCAGTCATTATGGTGGGGGATAATTACTACAGAGGGGCACAAAGAGTCTGATTTTAGACTCACAAAGACCTGACTTTGAGCATCAGCTTCATCTCTTACCAGCTGTATGTGCTGATGGGCAAGTTATTCAACCTCTTTAAGACTTATTTTTGTCATCTATAAAATGGAACAGGTAAAGCTTTTCTCCCAGGGTTGATGTGAAAACTCCATGAAATAACATATGTGTAGTGCCAGGTGTGGCATAGGGACACAACACCAGCCATTCCACCCAAGACTGTAGGCCTCAGAATCTTGTTATAAAAATGGTAGCTGGTATTGAACTGGACTAAGAGTGCAAACTCAAATACTTGTTAGAATTGAGGACTTCTGGCCAAGATGGAGGCATAGGTAGACACACTGCATCTCCCTACACAACTAGGAAGGAAAACTAGACAACCAGAAATTCCAGAAAATCAGCTGCATGGAAGTCCATTAAACAAAGATATAAAGAAGACATACTCATCCAAACAGGTAGAAGGGGCAGAGCCAGTACAGAGAGGACAGAATTTGGTGGTGTGGTTTTGGTGGAACTGTGGCTGCAGTAGGACAGTGGCTGTGGCTGGCCAGTGGAAAGTGCAGTTACAAATTTAAAAAAATGTAGGGACACCTGGAGAGTGCTCTGGGCACCAGACCAGACTGTGAAGCTCACAGTTCCTACATTGGGGGTGGGTGGGAAATAAGCCTCATTGCTTCTGACTGTGAAAATCAATGGGGGTTGGAGTGGAGGAAGAAACTGCTAGTCTCTCAGTAGAGTCTGCTTGTTTAAAGGACCCCACTGTCCTAAAGCATCTGCAGATCCGCCCACTCTGGGAACCATGGCCAGGGCAACAGCTAGAGAGGTACCAGGTTCATATGGTAAGCAGGAGAAGTGACTGGAAAAGGGGCAAGTGTTGAGCAAGCAGCAATGTTTCCTCTCAGATCCCTCCTCCACATGCAGTGCCACACTGTGGTGAAACGGGTTGCCCTGCACGGACAAATACCTAAGGCTCCACCGCTTACAATATAATGGGTGCAACAACTCTACCTGAGACACAGAGGCAAATACAGAAGCCTGTCAAGCTGAGGAGACAGAGGAATATGGCCCTCAAAAAGAAAACAGATCAAGGTTCCAGTGGGAGAATTAAGCTACAAGGAGACAGCCAACCTAACAGATGCAGAGTTCAAAATTCTGGTGATAAAGGTGCTCACAGACTTGACAGATATGCTTAAGTACAGCAATTTGGAAGGGAATAAGTAAAGGCTATGCTAAGTAAAACAAAGGAAAATCCACACAAAACCAATGGTGAAAGGAAGGAAACCAGGGATCAAATCAATGATTTGAAACATAAGGAAGAAATAAATAGTCAACCAGTACAGAATGAGGAAACAAAGATTAAAGAAAGTAAGGAGAGGCTTAGGAACCTCTGAGACGACTTTAAATGTGCCAACATCTGAATCATAAGGGTGCTGGAAGGAGAAGAGGAAGGGCAAGATAGTGAAAACATATGTGAAAAATAATGAGGGAAAACTTCCCAAATTTGGTGAAGGAAATAGACATAAAAGTCTAGGAAGCACTAGAGTTCCAAACAAGCTATACCTAAGGGGGACCACACCAAGACACATCATAATTAAAATGCCCAAGTTTAAAGATAAAGAGAATCTTGAAAACAGCAAGAAATCCCTGGCTGGTGGCACAGTGGGTAAGGTGCCTGCTTGCGAACCCAAAGGTCACTGGTTCAATTCCTCAGCCAGGCCACATAACGAAGTTGCAAGCCAGGTCTCCAGCCAGCTCCGTAACTGGAGGCAGGTGAAAAAGGCAACCATACATTGATGTCTCTCTCCTTCTGTGCCTCTCTTCCTTCCCCTCTCCCTAAAAATAATAAAATAAAAATCTTTAAAAAACAGCAAGAGAAGAAGGTTACCTGTAAAGGGGTTGCTATAAGACTCTCAACTAATTTGTTAGAAGAGATTTTGCAGGCAAGAAGAGACTGGCAAAAAGTATTCAAAGTAATGAAAAGCAATGACCTACAACCAAGATTACCCTAGCCAGCAAAGCTAGCATTTAGAATGGAAGGGCAGATAAAGTGCTTCCCAGACAAGGTGAAGCTAAAGGAGTTCATCATCACTGAGCCATTATGAAATGTTGAAGGGACTTACTTGTGAAAATAAAGATAAAAACTATGAACATTAAAATGACAACAAACTCACAACTATCAACAACAGAATCTAAATAAATAAAAACAACAAATGAAGCAAACCCAGAATAAGATCAGAATCATAGGTATGGGGATCATTGGGAGGGTTGTCAGCTGAGAAGGGGAAGGGGAAGAAATGGGGAAATGGTGTAGGGACTAGGAAACATAACTGGTAGGTATAAAATAGACAGGGCAAAGTGAAGAATAATATGGGAAAGGGTGAAATCAGGGAACTTATATGCCTGACCCATAGACATGAACTAAGGGGGGGTGGGATTGAGGGAGTGAAGGGGGGTCCTGGGTGGAGGGGAGCAAAGAGAAAAGAAATTAGGATAATTGTAACAGCATAATCAATAAATATCCTTAAAAAATAAAAAAGAAAAATAATTGAGAAAGATAATTTTAATAAATGAAGGCAGTCAGGCATAAAAACTGCTGCAGGCTAAAAATTGGAGTGAAGATTGAGAGTTCCCCTAAGTGTTCTTAGATCTTTAGCATTTTCCAGAAAAACCCCAACTCTATTATAAAGGTAAAAGCACCTGGCTTACAAATGTGGGCATCTAACTCCTCTCTTCCACTTTTTAAAATGTATTATTTGTGCCACTAATATGTATACAAGTCAAACAAAACTTGGATCATTTCCAACTCATGGGACACAATTTTCCAGCCTCTATAAAGGAGGATTGTAGAAGGATTATTTATCAGGCCCCGAGTAAGTAATTCTGCATTCAGATGACCACAGAGAATGTAATTTTGACTTGGTACCTGAGTTGTGCCTGATCCATTTTAAAAGTAGAAGTAACATTGGAGACTTCTCTGTAGAATGCTTTGGGAGGTTGGGCCAAAACCAAGATGGTGCCCAAAGGGATCTCTATACCTTGAACTAGTTAGAATGGAAGGTAATTTTCTACCTCTTTAAAACAACCTTTTGCTGTAGGCTGCCTGGTAATAGAATTGAGATGGGTTTGGAGCCTGAGGGAGACATAACTGTTGTATTCCTCATTTTTGTTAAGCCTGCTTTAGGCTAGCAGGTTGACAGTGGTTCTTTCAGACTGGTTTGAGAATTAGCATCTTTAAACCAAGGTCTCTTATATGCATCAGGCAATTTTCCTTGTTATTTTAAAAGCAAGTTGGTAAAGCTTTACAAATGACCCCTTAAATTTGAACAGTAACATTTAACACCTATGGTGATTTGTTTATCCTTTCCTCCCTCCTTTTAATCCCTTGAATTCACTTCTCTATTTGGACTCTTTCTGGACAACTGTGTGCATGACAATACCCAGACTCATCCTAATGGCCTTCTCAGATAACATGCAATAAGGATCTGAAGGTCTAGTCCTGTGAGATACTATCAGTCAAGAAAGAGCTAATTGGGAACAGCAAAGGTAACCAGCTTAACCATTCTGTGGCTAATCCAACAGTTCTCTTTAAAAAATTCTCTCTTAAAATTTAAAGGCTATAGACCAGTAAGAATATAAAATAAAAATATAACCATAGTTCTCAGCAATAACTGTCCCTTCTATTTTGGTGAACATCCTTCTAATCATTTTTGGGAGAAATATTTCACATATATCTACAAAATGAAATCACACTGGACATAGTGTTCTATGAGTTTTTAATTTAACAATAACTTATGAATATATTTCATAAATATTGTTCTCATGAGCATTTAAATACTTTTAATGGGATTTTTACAATGGTTATGCCATAATGTATTTAATCTTTTATTTTAGATATTTACATTGTTTCTATTATTTTATATTGTAAGCAATGCTGTGATGTATAGTCTGAGGGCTAAATATTTGAGTACATTGATGATCATATTTTTAGACTAAATTTCCTGAGTCAATGGTTTGCCAATAAACTATTTGTCAGTAAACTGCCAGGACTGGCATAGAAGTTCAGTGAAGCAGGATGTGTGGCACTTACCTAAGTGTTTATCATTTAGGTGTATTTGTTAGGGCCTATATATTGGGGATGTTGGGCACAACATGCCTGCTTGGAATCCTCCAGTCTGAGGATTGAGATAGTTTGAGACGGTCAAAATTCAATAAGTGGCGGCTTTGTTTTTAAAGTAATTCTGCTTAATTAATTTCTGTTTAGTGACAAATACCCCTGGTCTTGGCTTTGGGCTGTGGTGGCCAGCAGAACAAAAGTCATATTACAAGGTCAAATATAGATTTTTTCTGATAGTCTTATATGTATGGTTGGAAAGAAAAATCAGGAGAAGCTGTCTGTTATAGGAGCAAGAACTAGAAGATTTAATTCCCAGAAGGATGACTTGGTCATACTTGTGGTCACAAGTCTAGCTTGTGTTTTGCAACTTAAGGATCATAATTTAGGATCCATGAATTTAAGACATCAGTATTGAATCCAGAAAAGGAAAACTCTGCTGAAGTGGTGGTGAATTCTGGTCCTACTTATCACTTTGTTGGAATTTGTTTTTGGCATTTCCCAAACTTGAACCACTGTGTGCTTTCTATGCCCTTTTCTTCCTCCACATATGGTGATGTAATATGTAATTTAGCAAGAGAGTTGCTAGTTAGAACCTTGAGACATGTAATAAAAATGGATAAATTAAATTAATAATTAGTCCAGGTCTCCTACTGGGAGGTTTTAAACCTACAGAGGGATGAGTGTGGGAGTTGATAGGAATGTTCAAATTTTTCTTCAATACTTTTCAAGGTATCTATCTATTTCTATGTAGCTCTATCTACCTATATGTATATCTACCTACCTACCTTCTTATTTTTGAGTGTACTTTCTACTATTCTTCTCATCTTGAACTCACAGGAGGATATAGGGGTTGTGAGCTAATGACAGGCTGGTAGATTCTGAAGCCAGGCAGGCCCACCACCTCTTAAATCCTGCTCTGCTGCCTCCTGGTTGTAGGACCTTTGGTCAGTCATTTAATTTCTCTGAGCTTCAGCTTCTTTATTTGTAAAGTGAATATTTCATTAGTTTCTCTGTTGTAATAAATGAAACGAACTCATTACCTTAAGCCAGAAAAAAGTTTATAGGAAGGCTACTGGATGGCTCATGAAATGTAAGAAAGCACAACTCTTGGGAAGGGCTGGCTCAGGGATTCAGTCCAGGGCACCTGCTTTTAGTTCTAACCTGTCTTTACCCAAGTCAGGTTTCCCAGGAAGAGGAACCTGATTGGCTGGGATTGAATCACATCTCTTCCTCTGGTCCCTTCCTTTCCCAGCGAGGTCGTGGTGGTATTTGGTCATTTGATTGGCGGTTCCACTAGAGTCATGTGAAATGAGGTAGGGCACTTTCTCAACATCAAATGGGGATTATATCAGAGGGAGGGGAATTGTGTGCACATACACAAACCCAGAATAGTACCTTACAGCTCTTAGAAAGACTTCAGATATGCACATGGCACATGGTGTGTGCTCAATAAACAATAGTTACTGTGGTTATTGTGTTGCTGTCAGGAGGCCAAGATTACCCATTGTTTTAGTATGAGAGAAAAATAAGAATTGTTATTTTCTTTTGAGTCCAGTGCATTCTCTTCACACCACATGTGACTAAAATGCCGATTTCCTGAGCCTTTTCTCAGACTGGCAGGACCAGAATCTCCATAGGGAAAGGTTCCCTGACCCCTTCCTGTTTAACAAGCAAGCCAGGTGATTCCGCTGGACACCAGGTTTTGAGACTCAGAGCCCTTGGTGATTATGTAGAATGGTTTGAGTCTATTCAAGAAGCATGTTGGGAGGAGATACTTTTTTCTTCCACTACAGCTGTGGCAGATGTGTGTTCTGCTGAAGAAGTAAAACAACCTGACCAGCTGGATTGGTCCATAAGCTATAGTTTTGATCCTGACTGATCATTGACAACATACCAATATCCAGGATCCACCCTGAGAGCTGGGGCATGACTAGTTTCTAGCAGCGACTGATACTTTCAGTGCACAGCTGGTCTGGGAGATACAAGGACTCCTACACCCTCGGAAGACAGCTAAGGATGTGTAGAATTTAGGGGTTTCAGAGCAGTTCTTTGATTACCTTATTTTAACCTCAGACAGGTGGGGGTACGTAGTAATTTGTTCCCACTTTTGAAGACAAAGGGAAGAAACTGACCCCTCAGAAAGATTCTTTGCCTAGTGGTTCCATCAAAGTTATACAGCTTAGAAAAGGTGAAGTCAGGACTCAGGTGTTTTCTTCTGGTTCCGGGCTCATAGCTCCATCACGTCCCTCTTGGAGATGGTAACATTCAAGTTTTCCAACATCTTTCGGTTACAGTTTCAAGGAAACCTAAAGGTGATCCCAGACCAAAGCCCTTTGCAAGAACTCTATGTAAAGAAATCCTTTGGGGCCTGAAGCACTTTCTGGGAGGTCTTTTAAGTCATTTTCTGCCCCTTCTGCTTTGATTTAGCTACCAGTTCTGAATGCTGTGGCTTCTGGGGGTTAGAGGAGTGAGGACTGTGATCACAACTCAGCTTCCCTGCCAACATCCTGTGTGGAGGGCCCATCTTCCAAGAAACATTCCCAAAGGCGATGTCAACTCTGTTACAATAGGAGCCTGCCTTCAATTTCCTCCAACCCCCTTACAGCACTGAGCAGAGGACAACAGGAAATTGTTAATGGTTAGTCAGCGACACAGAATGAATTTTCCTACCCTCTAACTTCCCCAGCATCTGATGCCCCTTGACTACTTTTTTTTTTCCAATCCTAACCGAAGGACATTTTTCTTTGCTGAGAAAGGGTAGCTGGGAGCAGGGGGAGGGGGGAGAGAGAGAGAGAGAGAGAGAGAGAGAGAGAGAGAGAGAGAGAGAGATTGCCTCCTGTACAGGCCCCCGCTGGAGATCAAACTCGAAACCTAGGTATGTGCCTCAACTGGGAATGGAACTCGCAGCCTTTCAGGGTATAGGATGATGCTCCAATCAATCGAGCCACACCAGCCGGGGTTCTCTGACTATTTTTTTAAAGCTTATTTTTGTTATTATAAAACTAATCTATAGTCACCAAAGGACAGAGATACAGAAAAGAAGTGAAAAAGAAAAAAACACTTATAATAATGGCAAGTGTTTATTATAAAAACTAGGTGCCTACTAAACTTTGTTTTATGTAATCTGGACAGCACTCAACTATGAGGACTCTGGGAACCTGAACTGTTACCCACTATCCACCTTCCCATAAACAGCCACCAGGATAACCCAGCCTTCAAAGCTTGGGGCATTTTCTTTTGGCCTCTTTCCTTTGTTTGCACCTATGCAAACTCTTGATGTCATGCCAGTCCCTGAAGGATACAGGTGTTTCATATCTCTGGGTCTTTGCTCTGCTGGGCTTGACATCAAGAATAGTTGTTCTGGCCATCTGGTTATTTTTGGCTCTGCTACGAAGGCACAGTCCCAGGCAACCTCTCTATTATTGGCTGAGCTGCATTGCCCCAAAGTTTTTATGTTGAAGCTCTAACCCCCTATAAATACCTCAGAATGTGACTCTTTTGGAGATAAGATCTTTAAAGAGGTGACTAAGCTAAAATAAAACTGTTAAGATGGGCCCCAATCCCATCTAACTAGTGTGCTTATAAGAAGAGGAGAGTTGAGTATGTTGTACATAGAGACAACATACTCATCAGTGGGGGCCACTAATGCACCCACACGAGAAAAGGCCATATGAGGACACATCAAGGAGATGGCCATCTGCAAGCCACAAACAGAGGCCTCAGAAGAAGCAAACCCTGCTGACACCTTGACCTTGGTTGGACCCCAGCCATCAGAATTGTGAGGAAATAAATTATAGTTGTTTAAGTCATCCTGTGTGTGGTATTTTGTTTTGGCAGCCTTAACAAACTAATATACTTTATAAGGCCTTTCTTGACAGCAGTTCCACACCCCCAGGAAGAAATAACATTCTTTCCCTGGTGTTCTCACCAGGTCTCCTTTTATTGAACTGTTTTCCTGCTTACCATCCCCACTGGCATCAAGTTCCTAGAGGACCAGCCCTGGCTCATTCCCACTATTCCATCATGCTCCACACTAGCCCAGTGCTGAGCATAACCCCAGCTTGGGGGGATGAATGAATGAGGAACAACCTGCTCCTTTAACGCTTGCCTGGTGTCCTGGGATGCAATGAGAGGTCCAACAACTGCTTGTGGGTGGATTGATTCTTCATAGAAATTCAGGGAGGGGTTGAGGGTCTCCATAGATGGAGGGAAGGCAGGTCAATGGGCAGGACCTAGGGAGTGGTGGTCATTCAGCCCCTACCCTGATGCATTTCCCCCTGCTGGCTCACATGCCTTGGGACAATCCTGTGCTCTGCAGCCTACCAGCCTGGGCCTTGGCATCCAGCCCTTTGTTCAATCTGTTGGCCAGTTAATCACATACAGAAGATGTGAATTCCCCGAGGCCCTGCTGTGTGGTCCTCTCCTCAAAGTCTGTTTCCTTAGCCCAATTTCTGGAAGTCCCTTTGGAAGGTCTGACAGGCGGGTCTTCCTTTCCCACCCCTCCAGCTGGACAGGCTTATGGAACAGAAGGAGTTTTGTGGGAACAGTCTGGGGAGGAGGAGCTAGGAGAAGTGACAAAGGCCTAAATTGGGGCTTTCTGTGCCCTGTACTTGCTGCCCAAGCTGGCCTTTTAGCTGCCTCCACACTGGTCTGTCGGTCAGAGAGGACACAAAAGAAACTTACTAACAGTGCAGCATTTACACATAAGTGGGCTCACCCTGTGATTCAGCCCTGATGGCAGAAAGCCTTTTTGCATAAGGAAACCCTCTGGAGGGAACTGTTCTAAGTGAGAAAGAAGCCAGGCAGACAAGCCTGGCCTAGGATCAAAGCAAGGGGCCTTGGAGGGTGGGCTGAGGGGAGGACAGGCTGGATCTAACTTCTGGGTCAGCTCCATGAACAAAGCAGTGGGGAGCAGGGCAGGCTTGGTACGACACAGGGGAGCACAGCGTCCCCTTTGTCCACTCTCAGGACCTGCCCTGCTGGGCACCCTGGGGGCTCCTGTAGCTCTGAGTTGTCAGAAGTTGGTAGCATGGGGTGGCTTGGGCCAACTTCTTCAGCAGGCTCAGTGCCTGGGGCCCAGGACATTTGTAAGGAGGCCATAGTAGCATGTTACTTTATTTTAAAATCAGAAGAAATGAAATTTTGTGATACAAAAGATTACATGTATGATTCCATTTATAGGAAATATCCAGAACAGGCAAATTCAAAGAGACAGAAAATAGAGTAGTGGTTGCCAGGGAGTGACTGTTAATGGGTTCATGGTCTCTTTCAGGGTGATTAAAAGTGTTTTCAGAATTAGTGGTGAAGATTGCACAACCCTGTGAATACACTAAAAGCCACTGAATTATACACTTTAAAATGGGTCTGTTTTATGGCATATGGATTACACCTCCATAAAGTATTTATTTACTTATTTAAGGGTAAAGTCATCAGGGACAGGGGAAGAAAAAAGAAAATCAAGAACAATAGTGTAAGCCTGGCGAGGTAGCTCAGTTGGTTAGTGTTGCCCCAACACTCCAAGGCTGCAGGTTCAATCCCCAGTTAGGACACATATAAGAATCGACCAATAATGCATAAATAAGTGGAACAACAAATCCATGTTTCTCTCTCTGTCTGTCTGTTTCTCTCAAATTAGTAAAAAAGAACGATCCATAATCTTTAACCAAATGACCAAGAAATGTGTTTAATCAGAAAAAATGTGATAAGGTTAGATAAAACTAAAATTGGCAAACAGGTTTTGTCTAAGGAGAATTTTGAGGCTGCATTTTAGACTCAAAAACAACAATATTGGGTGGGTGGGGAAGGGGACAGAGGGGAGCAAAATGGGGATGGATGTAATACAACAACAATAAAATTAAATTAAAAAAAAGAACAATATCAAGATCAATTAGTGATGCCTATTCTGGGCACAGGGGGCAAAGGAAGAGGCATAGATGGCAGGTATTTGCTGGTCCTGCTTGCACGATTTCTGTCATCCCTCCCAACTTTTACACTCCCAGACCTGAGACACAGATAGAAAGGGGAAGGAAATGTGGGCCAAAGGGACCTGGCTCAGAAGAGGAAGGGGGCAATTAAGGCTGAAGATTTTTTACATCTAATGTTGTTACTGTTCCATCCACATCTGCCAGTGACCTGCATTTCTTTGCTATACCAGCTTCATTCTTTAATAGCCTACTCACCTAAGAACCCGCTGTCTCCCAGGGAGTAACATTCCCTGTGGACAACCAGCTATGTAGGTCAGCAGTCACACCATCTCCCCTTCTTTTGCCCCTCATTTTCTCCACAAGACAGATAACTGTCCTTTTGCACAGGATTTAGACAAACCCCCACTGGCACAGACCCTATCATTAAAATATGTGCATTGTAAAAATATCTGTGCCCTAGCTCTCTTCTCTTTTTTCCAGGGGGCTTAGCAATGAACATGCCCCCTCACTTTTCAAAGAACGTGTCAAGAGACCCCACTCTGGGCAGCAAAGAAAAGTCCATTTGTCACTAAAATGACAGCCACAGCAGCCAAAGCCAATTTTATCCAGTGGCATTAGAGCTGGTCTTACCCCTTCTGGGAAAAATAATATTAGAGGTTCTGTTTACAAATATGCACTTTTTGCTGATTTCTCTCACTGCCCAGCGATTTTTCAGCAGGACAGTTTTCTTGGAAATGCTGTATTCGGGCAAAAGATGATAAACTGTGGAATCCAGAGAGATGCCTGGGGCCCTTGTTTGTTTAACTGTAACCAGTAATTGTAATGGGGTGCAGACTCCAAAAGGTCATCTTCCTGCAGCCAAGTTGCCCCAGGTGCAGGTCGGCAAGGAGGCTCCCTGGTTAAATAATCATATAAAAAAGCACTCCTCCCCCTCTTCACCAGCATCCCAAAGGGCTGCCCTATAGGTCAGGTTTGCAAACCCCCTAAAGACCTTTATGCAAACAAATCTCAAACTCACTGATCCTCAGAACCTTTCTAGAAAGAGCCAAATGTGTGAGGCTCATTTCCTCCACCCCTTTGCTGATCTGAAGCTAAATCCACTTTGCTTCCTCTCCCTGACTCCCAAATACGCTTGGGCACTACTAGACGGTTAATGAGATCAGAAAGTGATTAGCTGCCAATGCATAAGTGAAATTGATCAGTGATGGTTTCTGGCCAAACAAAGAAAACATCCCCAACGACAGCCCAGTGATTTTTTCCTATCTTGTTTGTGCTTCCGCCCCCTCCCCCCTTTTTATTTTAAATCATCTACAACATCTCTCTCTCTCTTTTATTTTTTTTAGAGTGTAATGTTTTTACCAAATTGTCTACAGAGCCCCATGGCAGATGCTGTCACTTGGCCACAAAGCCCAGAGTGACTATTATCAGGGTGAAGGCACAACACTCAGAGTTTGCAAGCAAGATGCTTTTGTTTAAGAACAAGTCCCCTTGCAGGAGGCCACATAGTGTGGTAGGAGGCGCCAGGCACAAACTTAGGTGTGATTCCACCTTGGGTCTTATTCCCCCATGCTGTGTGATTTCAACAAACCTTTTGCTTTCTCTAAGCAGCTTCGGTTCCTGTATCTGTGAAACTGGGAGGCCTCATTTGCAGGCAGCATATCTAACAGCATCCTGGTGAATAAAGAAAGGAGACTGAGTTTCAAAACTTACCAATTCTTACTAATTTCATTTCTAAAGGCCACGGTAGACTGGTGTTAACATAAGGACATGTTGAATTCAGTAACTCTTATTTCTATGGCTTTCACTTGCACCTGCTGTTTCAGGACTAGCAAAGTCCTCTGGAATGGTTGCTGGAAGCCCCCAGGAGGTGCACCTGTGTTTTCCCCAAAAAGTCTGGTCAGCCAGCATTGTCCCTCTGTCATTTGATGTGCTGCTTTAGCCAGTCTGTGATGCTGGTGGATCTGCTTCAAGGGACCATCTCCCAGTGGGACAGTCAGCTCACACCCCCAGCATGGCAGCAGAAGGCTTTGGTGGTCTCTTTTCCCACTTAAAAGTGTATAAGAAAAATTACATCTGCCCTGGCTAGTAAACCCAAAGGTTGCTGGTTCGATTCCCCAGCCAGGGCACATAACCAGGTTGCAAGCCAGGTTTCCAGCCAGTTCCTTGGTTAGAGGCAGGTGAAAGGCAACCATACATTTATGTTTCGCTCCCTCTCTGCCTCTCTCCCCTTCTCTTTCTCTGGAAATAAATAAAATCTTTTTTAAAAAATTACATCTTATGACACTGTTGGTAAAATATGAACAATAATCCAAGTTGAATTGAAAAATTACAGCATGTCTTCAACTCTAAAACTTTTTTATTTTTTGAGGTGAATTCACATAAAATTAGCCATTTGAAAGTGTATACTTTAGTGGCATTTAGTACATCCACAAAGTTGTACAACCATTATCTCTCTCTGGTTCCAAAACATTTTCATCACTCTCAAAAGAGACCTTGTACCCATGAAACAGTCAGTCCCAAATCCTCCTGTCAGGCAGCATAATGTCATGAAAGTACATGTTGTGGCATCTATTAGCACTTCATTCCTGCTTGTGCCTAATACTCCACTGTATGGATAAACCATATTTTACTTATCTATTCATTGATTGATGGGTTTTGGGTTGTTTTTACTTTTTGGTCATTATAAATAATGCTGCTATAAACATTTGTGTACAAGTTTTTGTCTATTAATTTATTTTAATTTATCTTGGATGTATACATAGGCATTGAATTGCTGAGTCATATTTGACTCAAAAATTAACTTTTTGAGGAACTGCCACTACTTTCCAAAGCTTCGCTGATTTTACATTCCCATCAGCAGTGTATGAGTTCTAATTTCCCAATATCCTTGCCAACACATTATTGTCTATCTTTTTTTGTAGCCACCATAATGGGTGTGAAATAGCATCCATCTCATTTTAAGGATGAGTGAGCTGAAGACCAAAGAGTTGGTATAACCTGTACAGCCTCAAGTGTTGCAGAGTTAGGCCCTGGATAGCCAATCTCTTTAATTCCCAATATGATTGGTGCTTTTCCCCAAAAAACTAAATGTGCTTTTGTAATGGGGTAGCTTGGACCAGAGGTCCCTGTAAAACAGGTCCAGGGAAGCACCCCAAATCCTGCAACAGGACAGGGTGTGGGAAAGGTGCCAAAGGAATAGAAGGCACGGTGCTTATGGTGCATTGCCTAAAGAAGGCAGATTAACAGTTTGCATCCTCCTGAAGGCAGGGGCTGTGGAAGGGGACTCTTGCCAGGGGCAAACTGTAAACAAAGACAATGTGGTGGTGGGGGGGCAGCATGTACAGCACCCTTGTGAGCTGCAGGGGACGAATGCCCCACCCTGTACCAACAGATGGTCTGTGTGCCTACATATGGATGGGAAATTTTTACCCTTAGTAAAAATGGCAGCCAAAAGAGGGGTCAAAGGCACTGAGGACTGACAAAAATGGCACTGATGCACTATAGGAAAATCTGGAAGCTCCCACTGGCTTCCTACACATGTTGGGCTTCAGGAGGGCTTTTTAAAAGCAAAGACGTGGAAATGCTCACTCTCTTGGTATGGTTGTATGGTATATAGAGAAATCGTTCTCTTGATTTGGAGGTTTAGGACTTTGTGGCTTTGGAGCTTGGTGCAACCTCTCTGGCTGGGCTTTTAGCATTTAAATGTTCTGGGCCTGGCCATGACCCCCAGATGGATGGGAGCACTTGTGGCACCAGGCAGATGCTGGTTCCACCAGGGACTTCGACCCCATACAGATGGAAGCCCACTCCTGGAGGCAGGGTCCCAGCCTGGGTCGTGTACCTCTGTGGGCTCCAGTGTCTGGGACACCATGATCCAGTGTAGCACAGCATGCAGTTCCTGGATGGCTACTGTACATGGAGGCTGAGAGTAGTGCACCCCAGATCCTGAAGGAGAGCTGCTGCAAGAGGATGGAGACTCTGAAACCCACGCACTTTCCTGAGAGGATGGAGGTCTGTCTGTGCAGTGGCTGAAGAGAACATAAGGATATGGGAACTTTTGGGCATGGTTTTGACTTGTAGACTTTTGGGGAGCAAGAGAAGTTTTGGGTCTCATGGGAGAGAAGGGCTCTCAGCCTCCCAAAGTTGAAACTGTTAATTAAAACTGTTTCCTTCAACACAAAGAGTTGGGTCATATATAAGGGCGCCAAGTGGCCAAATCCCAGCATGCACAATTATACTTTTTCTTTAACATTAAGAGAAAAGCAAAGTCAGACTTATATAGTGATGCTAGAATGGAGCTCACTAAGAGTGGAGAATAGCAGCAGTGGGCTTCAGGTGGAGGATGGGTGATCTTCCGATTCATCTAACAGCCTTGCTGGGATTTGCCCAGGCCCTTGCTTTCTGAACTTTGATGGGAAAGAGCTTTAGCACTGACATGCCTGCTTTACCTACACATTTATTGAGAACCTGTTAGATAGTGGTCGTAATTTTACACATTGGAGGCACAGAGATACATAGATATAGCTTGAGCCCCACATACTTAAATATTATCTCTGTTATTTTGCTGAATCTTAACAATAGAGGTAGGTGTAGGGCATGAAGGGTATAAGGGTAAGGGACACCAACTAAGACCAGAAAAGGGGAACAAGAGCTGAATCTTGAAGGATTCAGATTGATGGTGGGAAGCTTGCCAGGCTTGCCTTGTGCACAGAAGTAGGTGACACATGCCAGGTGGGTGAGAACAGCCAGAGTCGAGTAGCAGAACATTCAACAGTTTGGGGCTGGGGTCCCTTGGACTGTTTTGATAGAGCTATGCACAGCTGAGAAACCTATTTTGGGGGTAAGCCAATCAGCTTTGTAGGCAATTTAGCACATATAATCCCAGCTGAGGATTGTTGCACAGGTGGTCAGGGGAGGAGTGAGAAATGCAACCATCCACTGGCCAAGTGCATGAAATGTATAGCCACTCAGCAAGTTCTGCCTGAAGTGTGGACAGTATGAAAAGTATCAAGGAATCAGGTTGGCTTTGCTGGTTGCTCCTCCCCCCAACACACAGTGTGATGATTGTTTTCACTTATGAAGGAAATAGTAGGTACCCAAATGACCATACAAGTAAAGGAAAACATGCGTAGATTCATCTTTTCCATCTTGGTTTGCGTGAAGTACCTTTTTTTTTTTCTGGCTATGTGGTTTCCACCCAGGCAGGCAGACCTTAGCAAAACTGTGAAGCAGGTGAGGTTCCCTCCTCAGGCCCATCGAAAGTTACTGCAAACCTCTTTGCTAATGACCTGGATCGGACAGTGCTGCTGCTGCTTACTCGAACATCAAATAAAATCTTGATTTTAAATTTTGGCAATCCTTAGCCCTTCAAGATTTGTTTCCAGTGCGTTGGGCTGGTAGAAATATCTTCCATGTTAGTTTTGAGGGTCTCCCTCTCTCTTCTAGTTTTTTATGTTTTTAATAAATAGCCTAGCCATCTGCTGACCAATGAAGTAAGGGACTTGTATTCAGAAAACTATGGAACACTGAAGAAAGAATTGAAGGAAGATATAAATAAATGGAAGCACATATCATGTTCATGGCTGGGAAGAATCAACATCAATAAAATGTCCATATTACCCAAAGCCATCTATAGAGTCAATGCAATCTCTATTAAAATACCAACATCATATTTCACAGAATTAGAACAAACACTTAAAAAATTCGTATGGAGTAAAAAATGACCCCTAATAGCTACAGCAATCCTGAGAAAGAAGAACAAAGTAGGAAGAATCATAATACCAGTTATCAAGCTATATTACAACGCCATAGTAACCAAACCAGTCTGGTATTGGCATAAGAACAGACAAACAGTTCAATGGAACAGTATATAGAGCCCAAAAATAAACCCAGGACTCAACGGGCAACTAATATTCAACAAAAGGGGAAGGAACATAAAATGGAGTGCACGTTACCTCTTCAACAAGTGGTGTTGAGAAAACTGGACAGGCATATACAAAAAAATGAAACTAGACCACCAACTTACATCTTACACCAGAGTAAACTCAAGATGGATAAAAGATTTAAACATCAGCAGCACCACCATAAAAGCCCTAGAGGAAAACATAGGCAAAAAAATTGTAGATACCCCATGCAGCAAAATTTTCACTGAACTGTCTCCCAAGGCCAGGGAAATAAGGAACAAATAAACAAATGGGACTACATCAAATTGAAGTTTCTGCTCAGCTAAAGAAAACATTGAGGAAATAAAAAGGGAACCGACCATATGGGAAAACATATTCACCAACGACACCTCAGACAAGGGTCTGATCTCCAAAATATATAAAGAGCTAATATGACTCAACACCAGGGAGACAAACAACCCAATTAAGAAATGGGCTAAGGACCTGAACAGACACTTCTCCAAGAAGACATACAAAGGGCCCATAGGCACATGAAAGAATGTTCAACATCACTAGCCATCAGAGGGATGCAAATTAAAACTGCAATGAGATACCACCTCACACCCATCAGAATGGCCACCATCAACAAATCAACAAACAACAAGTGCTGGCTAGGACGTGGAGAAAAGGGAACCTTGATACGTTGCTGGTGGGAATGCAGACTGATGCAACCACTATGGAAGACAGTATGGAATTTCCTCAAAAAACTAAGAATAGAACTGTCTTATGACCCAGTGATTCCACTGCTAGGATTATACCCAAAGAATCCTGAAACACCAATTCAGAAGAACCTCTGCAACCCTCTGTTCATAGCAGTAGTATTTACAATAGCCAAGTGCTGGAAACAACCTAAGTGCCCTTCAGTGGATGAATGGATCAAAAAACTTTGGTACATTTACACAATGGAGTTCTGCGCAGCAGAAAGAAAGAACTCCTATCATTTGTGATAGCATGGATGGAACTGGAGAGAATCAAACCTAGTGAGAGAAGCCAGGCAGCAAAAATTAAATACTACATGTTTTCACTTAATACAGGAGACTAATAAACAAACAAACAAGCAAACAAAGCAGAACTAGAGACATGAATACAGGGAACACACTTTCAGTGTGTAGCGGGGAGGGGAGGGGAGGGGACGGGGGAGAGGGAGGCAAGGAAAGGGGACAGTTTAGTTAGGGAAGTAGCCTTTATGACCCATGGACACAAACAATGTGGGATTGACTGTCGGTGGGGATAAGGAGGATGGGGGAGGGGAGAGCAGAGGAGGAGAAAGGGGATGAATGTAATATAACAACAATAAAAATAAATAAGTGGGAGATGTATTCCATCATCTCCTAAAAAATTGCTTAGATTGTATAATACTGATCAATGAGGACATGACATTTTTAGTTACATTTAAAATAAAATTGATGACATGGCAACTGTCCATATCACAGAACTTTACCATTTTTAGAAATTGAGATTTGTGGGTGGGCGCCACAGCCTCTAGGCCATCGGCAGCATCACTGTTATGGAAGAAGAATCACTCTCTTTCCTTTGGAAAATGAAAATGACTTTCTTCTGGTTTGAAATAAGGTCTGATCTCCAGTGTACTAGGAAATAGACCGTATGAACCTAGTCTCTTTCTTTTTTCTTCCAGGAAGGAACAGCTTGTGGAAGGGTTCCAAAGGGGGCACTAGCATCTTTGTTTCTCTTTCTCACCAGTGCTGGGTCATAGACAACAAAGGCTGGAGGGAGGGCTGAGAGGAGACTGCAGGAATGAAGTCTGTTAGAGAGGAGAATGCAGGCCTGTGTTTTGGGGGCCTGAAGTAGGAGCTGGAGAGAGAAGGGTCCTGGGGTGAACACCAGGACAAGCACGAGTAGCGATATAGAAGTGAGCATGAGGGTGAGAGAGTCTGAAGTTTGGTGTTTAACCGCCCCCCACCTGACCCCCTCTCAGCATCCATTTCTTCCCTCAACATTTAAAAAATAAGTACCTACTACATGCTAGAGACTGGGAAGCAAGAGATGCTTAAGCTGAGGATCTTGTCCATTCGGAGCTTGCAGTTGGTCAGGCTTGGGCTGTCTTCAAGGTGCAACATCTGGTCTGGGAAGAGGGCATGGAGCACAAGTCTTACCTGTTGGTTTCAGGCAATGTGGGATGGTGTATGGCGGCCCTGTTCACGGGAGCCCTGCATTTGCTCATGCCTCTCTCTTTTCTTGGAATTGTCTTTGCTCCACAAATACCCGCTGGATTTTTCCAAATTTAATGGGAACATCACTTTGCCCGGATTCCATCTACAACCTTAATTCCTTTTCACTATGTAACCTAACATATTCACAGATTCAGAGGAGTAAAATGTGCACATTTTTATGGGATGAGGAGGGGAGGCACATTATTCTGCCTACCACAGCCTCTAATAGATTTCAGCTCTCAAATAGGGAATCTTTTGGTTACTTACCTAGTTTAGTCAGGGCTGCTATAACAAAATACCACAGACTAAGTGACAAGAGAAATTGAGTTCTCTCAGTTCTTGCTATGTTCTCACATGGTGGAGGTGGGTAGGGAGCTCTGTGGGGTCTCTTTTACAGGAGCACTAATCCCATTCGTGAGGCCTCTACCCTCAAGACCTAATCACCTTCCAAAGGTCCTTCCTCCAAAAACCATCACCCTGGGGATTAGGTTTCAACCTATAAATTTTGAGGGGACACCACATGCAGATGGTAGCATGATACAGAGCTCTCTTTTATCCCTTTGAAATACTGAGTGTCCACTGCATAAGGACTTGCCATTTAAGCCATACACCAATGTTTGCTCCTTCTCCACAAATGTGGGAGCAACTGAGACAGGCAAGGCTCTAGCTTCTATCTGGTTCTGAGTCTCCACTCCTGGGATGTACTGGACCATGGATGAGCCATTCCTGGGTTGAAATGACTGTTACTACCAACACTGAAAGGTAGGTATTATTGTCCCCAGGTTCAAATGGGAAAATTGGGGTTAGGCCAAACTGAGTCACCTGCCCCAGGTCACATAATAAGTGGCACAGCTGGATTTATCTGATTCTATTTCATTTATGGTCAGCTCTGAGGAAATCATTTCTCTTAAATGCTGTCCTCGTCACCCCCAACTTATTTCTGTGAATCCTTAGGGGAGAGGCTGCACATTAGAATTACCTGGTGTGCTTGTAAATAAGGCCAATAATGCCCATGGCATGCTTTAATGCTTTAAACTAATTGCATGAGAATCTTTGGGAATGGGGCTTGGGCTATATGTATATAGTTGTGTTCTTTGTATTCTTTGTGCCCTTAGCCTTTGCCCAGAACTGGCCCCCTCCTGTTCTGTGACTAAAGAGGAAGAGTCGAGCAGGTAGGCTTCCTCTAATTTGCTTGGGGCTGCATGAGCCCCTCTTTGCTAGCTGGCAGGTGTCTTGCCTCAGGCACCAGATTAGGGGAAGTTTCTCTAAGTGCCCTGTACACTGTCCTGATTTAGCTGATGCAGGTGGTTGCCTTTCCCCCGCCATCTGTGTATGACCAGGTAAGCTGGGACACTGAGAAGTGGCCCTGTCAGGTGCAGGAGTAATGTCCACACTTCGAGAAATAAAAGTATTTATTTTCATTCCCTCACTCTTTTTTCCTTTATTGATTTTTATGGTGGAATAAGTGCTCAGTACTAGCAGAAAATAGTAATTTGTAAAGGGAGTGATTTAGGTCTCTCCCCTGACTGTGTTGGTTTAGTAAATCCACATAACACTTTAGAGTGGAAATAACTTGAATGCTCACCCAGAATGGCAGACATGTGCTGTTTCCAGAAAGAGCAGGCAATTGTGGTGGAGGGTAGCTGAGTTTTACCCTATTCCTATCCAGTTGGCTGTCTAAACTCAGGGTTCTATGCCTTCACCACAAAAGTGCTGACCCATGGAGAGTGGCCAGATGCATTTGGGGATTCTTCAACTTTCTAGGCCAGGTAGTATGCTACTATGTAAATTTTTTCTTCTTATATATGAACCACTCAAAAAGTACAGAAAATTAGAGGAAGTAATATAACAGATCCAACAGACCCTCATGTATCCATCACAAGGTTTAAGTAATGCTTTTTTTTTTTTTTTTTTGGTGACATGTCCTTTAGCCTTCAAAAAAAAGAAAGGTAAGTAATATCTGCAAAGCTATTGCCCCATTGAATCTTTTTTCCCCTTTTCCCTCCTTCCCCAACTGTAACCATTCACTCAAGGCTGATGTATGTTATTCTTGTAAATGGCTTTATACCTTAACTATGATGTATGTACCTATAAATGATCACACTATGATTGTTTTGTGTTTTTATATTAACTGTATATTGCTTTTCCTATTCTTCTTTTTTGTGACTTGAGAAATCCTTTCCTATCCTAGATTCATAAAAGGTAGTTTCCTAAGTTTATTTTAAAGATTTTACAGTCTTACTTTTCATACTTATGTTTTAAACCATTTAAAATTAGTTTTTGTGAAGGCGTAAGGGAGGAAGCTAATGTTAGTTCTTTCATCATTCCTTCAGTAATTCCTCCTTTCCCTATTGATTTATAAATCACCTGTATCATATGTCTGGCTTTCGTACATGTGGATCCTATTATACTCTGTATTCAGTTTTATTGATCAAGATATCTATTCCTATACATTACTATGTTGCTGTAATTACTATAAACTTATTAATTATTATTTCTTAATAAGGTATAATACATGTACCATTAAATTCACCTTATCAAAGTGCAACATTTAGTATACTCATAAAGGTATGAAACCATCATCACCACCTAATTCCAGAACACTTTTACTACCCTCAAAAGAAACCCTATACCCCACTTCCCTCACCCAATGCTTCTCCCTAGCTCCTGGCAACCGCTAATCTACTTTTCTGTTTCTATAGATTTGCCAGTTCTGGACATTTCATATAAATGGAATAATATAATATGTGGTCTTTTTAATGCGGCTTTTTTTATTTAGCATTTTAAAAGTTTCATCCATGTGGTGGCATGTGTCAGTATTCCATTCTTTGTATGGCTGGATGATGTTCCATTGTGTGGGTATACAGTTTTCCCCCAGCATTCACAGTGGTTGGTTCCAGGACCCCCATAAATACCAAAATTCATGGGTGCTCAAGTTCCTTATATAAAATGACCATAGTATTTGCATATAGCCTATGCACATCTTCCTATATACCTTAAATCATCTCTAGATTACTTATAATACCTAATATAACACAAATGCTTTGTAAATAGTTGTTACACTATGTTGTTTAGGTAATAATGACAAGAAAAATGTCTGTATATGTTCAATACAGATGCAACCAGAGGACACGTTAACAACAATGTAACCTTTTTTCCCAGATATTTTTTATTCATTGTTGGTTGAATCTGTGGATGTGAAACCTGCAAATAGGGGTTTGTAGAGGACTGACTACCATATTTTGTTTACCAATTCATCAGCTGATAAACACTTGAGTTGTTTTAACTTTTGGGGTATTATGAGTAATACCACTACGAATAGTCCTGCTTTGTGTGGACATACATTTTCATTTCTCTAGTAGTATTGCTGGGTCAAATGGCAATTCTATGTTTAGCATGTTGAGGTACCACCAAGCTATTTTCCAAAGTGGGTCTACCAGTTACATTCCCACCATTAATATATGAAATTTCCAGTTTCACCAACATGTTGTTGTCTGTGTGTTTGATTATAGTCATCCTATTTGGTATGATGCTGTGTCTCATTGTGGTTTTGATTGGTATTCTTCCATTACTAATGATATTGAGCATCTTTTCATGTAATTATTAGCCATATGCATGCCTTCTTTGGAGGAATGTCTATTCAAGTCCTTTGTCTCATTATGTATTTAGTAGATGATCCTTTCCTTTTACTTCTTTCAAATTGGCTTGCTATTCCTGGCTCTTCACTCTTTCATATGACTTTCATGATGAGCTTGTCCCATACAAAAATTCATTGGGATTCATAGTGGAATTTGAATTTATAGATTAACTTGGAAAAATGGATTCCTACAAATATTTATAAACATAGAAAATATCACTAGTTGCCCCAGTTTCCAGATTAGTACTGAAATGTCTGTGTCCAAATTATTACAGGGAGAAACAGAGTGTGAGTCAGAGAGAGGGAGAGAGAGAGAGAGATTAAACTACTACCATTATTTTGAGACTCTATTATACTCAGTCAAATACATATTCCAAATAATAAAATGGTATACCTCTCCATTTAGTTAGTTTCTTTAAAGATATTCTTAAAATTAATTAATTAATTAATTAATTAAAATATAATTTTGTTTATAAAGCCTTTCATATTGCTTGTTAGATGTATTTTTGTATTCTTTATAGTTTTTGCTGCTATTGTTACATTCTTCTTTTTCAAAATCACATTTTTTGTATGTTTGTTGCTAGTGGCTAAGAACATTGTTGATTTTGTATATTGTTTGTTTTACTGAATGTTCTTACTAGTTCTGTCTGTTCGTCTATAGACATTTTTGACCTTTTTATGTTGTTTAACATTATCTCAAAGTTATAATTTTTTCTTTTCTTTTTAAATAAAGGTTTTATTATTTGTAGAGAGTGGGGAAGAGAGAGAGGCAGAGAGGGAGAGAAATATCCATGTATGGTTGCCCTTGACCTGACCTGCAGCTACGGAACTGGCTGGAGACCTGGCTTGCAACCTGGTTATGTGCCCTGGCTGGGAATCGAACCGGCAACCTTGGGTTCCCAGGCTGGCACCTTATCTACTGTGCCACCAGCCAGGGCTCTTTTTAATTCTTATACTTTAATATTTGTTTTTCTTGTCTTACTGCACTGATGAACATTGATAGTATAAGTTTGTATAAAAGCAATATTAGCTGATAGTTTTTCCGACATTTTAAAGGATAAATTATGATTTTTCATTATTAAGATGTTTGCTATTTGTTTTTGAAAGGCATTGTAATCTAGTTAAAATAACTTTCTCTTATTTATACTATGAGTTTTTCCTCAAAAATGGGAACTTAATTTTATCATATGCCTTTTTTGCTGCTATAGCTTTTGTTTTTCTTATTTAATTTATTATTGCATGAATGATGCCAAAAAATTTGTAACAGTAAACCTTCCTTGGATAAAATACACAGTCAAGATTTTTTTGGAATATTGCTAAACTAATTTTGCTAAGAGTTTATAAAATTTTTCTGTGTCCCTATGTTGTAAGATAGGCCTATGGTTTATTTATTATTATTATTATTATTATTATTATTTTACTGTTGACACTGTTACAGATTATAGTTTTTGATTCCACACTCTCTTGTGTTCGGTATTAGGGATAGGCCACTCTCATGAAACAAGTAGGGAGCATTTATTCTTTTTTCTGTTCTGTGAAACGATTCGAATAAGGCTGAAAATATCTGTTCCTTTGGTGTTTGGTTCCATACTTAGCCATGGAATCATTTGAGGTTGGGTTTCTTTGTGGGTATATTTATTTGTGTGCCAATGTGCATATGTGCTGTGTGAATAATTTTAAATTAAATTGTTGATCAATTTCTTATTTGATTATAGGACTTCAAATTTAAGCATCTTTTTTGACAGTTTTGGTAAAATATATTTTCCTAATATATTGTACCTTTAATCTAAATATGTAAATGTTGTCCATAGTATTTTCTTATGACTTCTGATATTTCCTCTGCATTTCTAAATAGTTTCCTTTCTAAATTCCTTCTTCTTTCCTTTAAAAAGATTTTATGTATTTATTTTTAGAGAGAGGAGAAGGAAGGAGACAGAGTGGGAGAGAAACATTGTTGTGTGAGAGATTGTTTACTTCTCACATGCCCTCAACTTGGGACCTGTCCCATAACCCAGGCAAGTACCCTTACTGGAAGTGGAACCTGCCACCTTTTGGTTCACAGGCCAATGCTCAATCCAATCAGCCACAGGAGCCAGGGCTCTAAATTCTTTATTGGTAGTTTATGGGTATGCACGTAATTTGTAAATCAATGAGTGTTTTCTTAACCAACCTTGTCAGATATTTGTTTATTTTACTCAGTTGTTTTTTCAAATAATAGCTTTTGGTTTTATTGGGTTTTTTATGGTTTCACTTTTCTATTTTATTAATTTATTGATTTTAAGAATTTCCTTCATTATTCAGTTTTTGATGAAAGGGCATTTACTCTGTTGTACTTTTTTCAACTTTTTAAGTTGGATGCTTAGCTCACTAATTCTAAGTCTTTCTTAAGTTCTACTAAACATATTATATAAAATTTTCTTTTAGCACTGCATAAGCTGCATCCCCACATCTTGATACATGGTATTTTCATTTACTTTCAATGCAAAATATTTTCTAAATTTATTCAAATTCCTTTATTGACCCATAAATTATTACCGCATGGGAGTTTCAAAATGTTAGTTACCTTACATAGATTTTTAATTTTTATTATATCATGATGAGAGGGCATGGTTTTGTGATATTTGTTGTTTGCTATTTGTTAAGGAGACTGTGAGTCCTGATACTACTTATTCTTTTTTAGGTATAGAGATCTATAAATATCTATTAGATCATGCTTGTTAATCGTGCTCTTTAAGACTGCTATAGACTGAATGATACTGTATTTTCTAAAGGTATCATTTTAATTAGATATTTAATTATTTTTTACACATTTAAAAATTCCTTTTCAGATTGCAATTCTGTTACCTCAAGTTCTTGTATTTATGGTGTGTTCTGTCTTGTTTATGGCATATTTTTCCTTGTGGATTTTGAAAATTTTAACTGGGAGCTTATTTTAGGTTAATTTTTCTCTTCCATGATTTTTGTGTGTGTGTGTGTGTGTGTGTGTGTGACATTAATAGTTTGGCTTTTTTTTTAGGAACCTCAGAGTTATCATTGGTTCAGAATCAAGTTTTTTAATGCTAATTTCTCAATTGAGGAGTTTCTAGAAAATATGAGTAAATTTGAACCCCAGGTGTGTCTGAGATTTCTAATTTTCAAAGATGTTTTTGACTATCTAGAATTCAAAGACAGACAGACTTCTTGTTTATCTGTGCTGCTAGATTTTGTAGGTTTTCAGAGAGTTTATCACTTTTTCTTGATTAAGAGAAAAAGCAAACAGCCCTTTAAGAAAGGATGTTCCTATCTTCCTCCTCTCTCTGTTCAAATACACAGATACCTTATGTGAAAAAATACAGACGCCTTTAAAGGCATTCCTTGCATAAGAAAAATAATTATATTGATTACAAACCTCCATTCTTATAAAAAGAAGCACTTATTATGCTGCAGATGCCAGGAGACTCAGAAGCTTTCTCATAATAGACAGGAGAAATAATGTAGCCACGAGAATTACAATGGCAGTGTCTCCAAATGTTAAGCATTGTCTTGATGTTAGGAACCCAGAGAGGGAAGAAGGTGGTCTTTGCCCTGAGGAGTTCTCATACTAGTAGAGATGAATGAGTTCTAGAGAATAAAGGAATGATGCAATCAATTTTTAAAAACATTTGATGAATTATTCTTCATCAAAATTAAAACTTTTTCTCTTCTAAAGACACTTATGAGGATGAAAAGACGCACCACAGGTTGGCTAGGACTTGGAGAAACTGAAACTCTCATACTCTCCTGGGGGGGTTGTAAAATGGTACAGCCACTTTGGAAAACATTTTGGCAGGTTGTTAAATAAGTATATGTACTTCTAACATATATCTGCCATTTCACTCCTAGGTATTCACTTGAGAGAAAAGAGAATATATTTCCATATAAAGACTTGAATATAAATGTTCATAGATGCTTTATTTTTAATAGCCCCAAACTGGAAACAACCCAAATATCCATCGACAGATGAATGGATAAATCAAATACTATTCAGCAATAAAAAGGGTTGAGTTATTTATTGACACATATAAGATGAATGACTCTAAATAATTATGCTGAGTATGAAAGAAGACAGGTAAAAAAGTACATGCAGCCCTGGCTGGTGGCACAGTGAATAAGGCACCAGCCTGCAAACCCAACGTTGCTGGTTCAGTTCCCAGCCAGGGCACATAACCAGGATGCAAGCCAGGTCTCCAGCCAGGTTCATAGCTGGGGGCAGGTGAAAGGCAACCATACATTGATGTCTCTCTCTCTATGCCTCTCTCCCTCCCCCTCTCTCTAAAAATAATAAATAAAATCTTTAAAAAAATACATGCTAGAAAGTGCAAACTAATCTATAGTGAAGAGACAGGACACTAAGAAGCTAGGAAAATTCCTTGGCAGGTGGAAAGGGGAAACTGAGCCGAAAGCTGAACAAAATGGCCGAGCAATTTACAGCCAGATACAGAAGGTTACCTGCTAGAGATAACATCTAGGCCTCAGATATATTTCAGCTCCAGGCCCAGAAAGCAACAAAATCAGGTGGGTGAAGCCAGGACCAGCTGTAAAGACTAAAGACTAATCAGTAGAGACCAGGACCCTGGAGGAGCACACCTGGAAAACTGATGAATATCCTGCAGAAACCTTCCCCTGAGACCTCCCATAAGATGCCCACCTGCAAGAGACAGGTAAAAGCTGAAGACAAAAGACCCAGTGAGTGCTCTCCCCTCTGGGGTGCAGCCTGAGACATTCTCTTTCCTCTTTCTTCCCTCTCTTCTTCCCCTACAGGCTCCAATCTCCTGAACTCTAAGGGTCCCATGAGACTTGCAACTAGGGGAGCAATGGTGTCAGCAGCTTGTCCCAGGTGAACCCTCAGAACCTGTCCCCAAGATCCCCTTTTCTCTGACTTCCCAGTGAGCTAAGGCAGCCCAGCCTAGGCTCTCTCTCCTGCTTCTTCTATGCTAAGCCCTTCCTTATTTCACTGTCCCCCACCCTTTAATGAATATACCCTCGTAGTCACCTGGACTCATACTGTGAAGTCTTTCCTACAGGAAGCCAAGATCCACATAGTACATGCTGGCCATAGGCAGACCTGTTCAGGGCTAGGCCCCCTGTTGGGTAACAGTGGTAGAAAACAGATCAACATTTGTTTGGGGATGAGTTGTGGAGATAAGGTAGAAGAATGACAAAAGATCATATAGAAACTTAAGGGAGAAGAATGACAAAAGCTCATATAGAAACTATTAGGTGTTATGAATTTATTTATTATCTTGATTGTGGTATATACTTATGTTGAAATTTGTCAGATTACTACTTTAAATATATGCAGTTTGCTGTAGGTCTATAAGACTTCAGTGAGGTTCCTTAAAAATAGGCTAACAGGTAGGTCCCTTGGGAGAGGTACCTTCAGGATGCTATCAATAGACAGTATATGGGAGAATCCCTAGTTGACACTATCTGGAGGTCAGGGAAGAGCAAATGACTAACCTGAGATTTGGAATTTGGGTCTATGTTGTTTAGGGAGTAGGAAGAGTGGGTGGGTTGGAGGCTTTATCAAATACAAAGCCTCCAAAGCACATAACCGTGTGGTGCGTTTCTCTAAACACAAGAACTTGGTGTGACTGACACATGGGATGCTCATGAAGAGGAGAGGACAGCCGAAGAAAGGAGAGGTGGGTAATGACTCTCCTATTTCTTTCCAGCTCTGAGTTGATGAAATTCTCACAATAATATGCCACTTGTGTAATCAGCTTGTCCAAGTATCCCCATCCCTGAATTCTAAATGGGGTCACATTTCCATTTATGTGCCAATTACAATATTATTCCTCCCTAACCCCCACCTACCCAAAGTAACCCTCAGTTATTTGGGGGATCCTCCAAATGGGCTTTCCTGTATATGCTCACTAAACAGTCTGCTCTAAGAATCTTTGACCAGACGCAGGTGGCGCTTTGCGGTGAAGGGGCTGCTCTGTCCCGCAGACCTCCCAGGGAGGCCATCCAGGTTGGAGGTGGTGGGAAACAGATGCAGGTCCAATTTCATCCCTGAGCCCATCCAGTTTTCTTTCTTGACTGACAGTCTAGTGGTAACATACTGTATAGAATGCTCTAATACCACCCACAGCTTTGTGAAGTCCAGCCCATTAATAAGTGCCTTATTCCCTATTACTCACAGTGGTTCTGCTTCTCTGATTAAACCTAACTAAAACAGGTCTCTCACCCAACTCTGTGCTACCTGGACCCAGGAGCAGCTCTGCTTTGCCAAAACCTTTATAAAGGCCTCTGTTGAAAGTACACGGGCCAATGTCTGACCATTACCTCTACAGAGATTCAAATTGCAGGGCTGATTGCAGGAGAGGTGCCCACACAAACCTTCCGTTTTCCTCCCTTCTATCAGCCTTTACCCCAACCAAATGCCTTCCTCCTCCCCTGTTAATAAAAACAAAGCTCCCTGAACTTTCTACAGGTGTGAACAGATGTTCCGTGGGCGTGAGTGCTGGTGAGGGCTTGCCCCGCCAGCTGCCCTAGGGTCCTGCTCAGACAGCCCCCAGTGCTTGAGGACGTGATGAACTCCTCCCTGCATCTTTGATTCGTCTGTTCAAAGAGTCCCAGCAACTTGACCCTGTTCTCATATGTCTTTGTTTGCACTCATTTCTTTTCCATGGTGCTTTGCCAGAATTCTGGGATGGATTACACGGCCTCCGCGAAGATCCAGCTGACTGGAGGAGGGAGGAGCAGAGTCATGGCTTTTGAATGCCATGCAACACTGTCTCTCGTAAACTTGAGTCTACGGAGCCCAAAGAAAATGGGGCAAGTCTTAGGATAGAAGAGGTTGCATTAGACCTGGATTATCAGAGGCCCTGAGCTTGACTCATTCTGCATAAGTCCCCCATATTCTGAGCAGGTCCTCTGTAAAGAAGGTCCTGTATGCTTACAATATTTTCTTCCTGCTGGTCTCGCTGAACATTGTGAATACGATGAAGAGAACACACCCTGAGGCCTGAAAAGCTGTGCTACTTGGTGAAGCCATTTCTAAACCTGCCTGATCACCAGAACTCACTCATCAGGTCCACTATTAGACGTGAACACAGCTTTCCAGCTCCACCACCGCCTCTCCAAGATTTTCACTAGGTAGGTTGAAATAAAATAAAGCAAAACAAAACATGGAACAAACAACTCTGCAATTTATTCCAATGGTAAGCCAAGTTTGGAAACAACTGATTGCTGACTCGAAGTCCAAGAAAAATGGAAGCAATTATCCATATAATTTCAGCACAAAAACATGTTTTCATTAGAATTATGTAAATCATGAGTAACTTTTATTTTTTAAATTTTTATTTTTTAAAAAGATTTTACTTCATTATTTTTAGAAAGAGGGGAAAGGAGAGGGGCAGAGAGGGAGAGAGACATCAATGTATGGTTGCCTTTCACCTGCTTCCAGCCACAGGACCTGACTGGAGACCTGGCTTACAACCTGGTTATGGGCCCTGGCTGGGGAATCGAACCTTCGACCTTTGGGTTCACGGTCCGGCACTTTATCCACTGTGCTACCAGCCAGGGCAATAAGTAATTGTTTTAGAGACAGTTGGGTGCAAAGCATACTGTTGAAACAAAAAACTTCTCACCTGTTTCAAACCAGACCAAGCCTCTGAGAAAAATGACAGTGAGGGGAGGTTGAGTAGAGAGGAAGAATTGCATTTTTAAAACAGTTTTACTCTCATTGTAGCCACCACCATACATTCTGGAGGTGCTGGGGGTCTCTTCCTTCCATATATGGTTATTGCTACTTACAGCTCACACATCATGAATTTCTAAAGACTCCCAGAGACTCAGCAACTTTCAGAAAAGGAACCGGGTTTTTTAAAAATTAAATTTATTGTGGTGACATTGGTTAATAAAATGATACAGGCTTCAGGTATACAATTTTACAGTATGAAAGGATACTCAATACCACTAGTGATCAGAGAGAAACAAATTAAAACCATAATAAGATGACACCTCACACCTGTCAGAGTGGCCATCATTAACAAATCAACAAACAACAAGTGCTGGTGGGGATGTTGAGAAAGGTGAACCCTTTGGCACTGCTGGTGGGAACACAGACTGGTGCAGCCACTGTGAAAGATAGTATGGAGATGCCTCAAAAAATGAAAAATGAAGTTGCCTTATGACCCAGGTATCCATTTCTGGGAATATAGCCTAAGAAACCCAGGAGACTAATTCAAAAGACTACGTGCACCTCTGTATTCATTAGAGTGTCATTTACAATTGTTAAGATATGAAAGCAGCCCAGGTGCCCACGAGTTGATGTGTGGATAAAAAAGCACTTGTACATTTACAGAATGGAATACTAATTACACAGCTGTAAACAAGGGAAATTTTGCCTTTGCAACAGCATGGAATGACCTGGAGAGTGTTCTGCTAAGTGAAATAAGCCAGTCAGAGGAAGACAAGATTTCACTTACAAGTGGAATCTAATGAACAAAATAAAACAAGGCACCAGATTCTTTTTTTTTTTTTAATTTTATTGTTGTTGTATTACATCCATCCCCTTTTTTCTCCCCTCCGTCCCCCTCCCCAACCACCCATTCCCCCAAAGTCAATCCCACCTGTTGTCCATGTCCATGATTCCCCCTTACTAGGTTCTTGTCTAAGCTGCTCCCCTTTCTTGCCTCTGCCTCCCCCCTTCCCCCAACCCTTTCCCCGCTGACCACTGAAGGCCTATTCCTTGTATTCATATACTTGGTTCTGTTTTGCTTGTTGTTAGTTTTGCTCATTATTGTCCCATAATGGGTGAGATCATATGATATTTGTCCTTTACTGACTGGCTTATTTCACTAAGCATAATACTCTCCAGTTCCATCCATGTTGTTGCAAAGGGTACAAGTTCCTTCTTTCTTTCTGC
>PVIW01003064.1:0-41452 GCA_004026585.1 Noctilio leporinus | reverse complement strand
CAGTTTTTTAAGGAAACCCCATACTGTTTTCCACAGTGGCTGCACCAGCCTGCATTCCCACCAACAGTGTATGAGGGTTCCCTTTGCCCCGCATCCTCGCCAACACTTGTTGTTTGTTGATTTGTTGATGATTGCCATTCTGACAGGAGGCACCAGATTCTTAGGATGCTTGTTCCCTACCTGCTCAGCAGAAAAAGCTGACCATGAGTTCCTAACAGCTGTGTCACCTTTGCTTTTCTCCTTTCCGAATGAGGAAAGTCACTGCTTGATTATTAAGGTAGAGCCCACTAATCCCTCAAAAGAGAAAGGAATTCATTTTTGTTTTGGTTTCAGTTATTTTTTTGATCAGCCCTTAGGCAATATTTTGAACCAAATTTTGAGAAGTTTGGAGATAGGACCTTAAAAAATATGCTACCCAAGGCCAGAAAAAGAGGCAGAAGTAGGGGGGACAGATGAGTCTTACTTTGGGGGCAGGGGTTCTCAAAGTGTAGCCCCTACACCAGCAGCTTCGAGGTCTTGTTAACATCCACATTCTTGGGCCCCAGATCTATTGAATCGAAGACTGTGAAATGGAGCCCAGAAACCTGAGTTTTCAGATGATTCTGAGGCAGGCTCTTGTTAGAAAACCACTGTGCTGGGGAATAGGAGCCGTCCCTGGACGAATGGGAGGTAGATGGCATTCGGCATCCATTTGGTTCACCATTAAACTCATTCCTCTTCTGTTCCCTCTCCCTGTGTTACTTACTCAACCAGCAACAGGCGTTTATTGAGTGACTACTAAGGCAAGCCACTGTTTCAGGTGATGTGGACTGAAGGGTTGGTCTGAGCAAGGACTCGAGAATTTGCGTTTCTAACAATTTCTTAGGGGCTGCTGGTGTGGGGACTGCCTTTGGGGAACCCAGGTTTAAAGACAAGAGCAGCTGGCACAGAAGTCTTTGTGGTTTCCAGTGGAGAGAGCAGGTCAGGCTTTTTGGGATCCGTGTGGCTGTGAGACCTGATTCTGCCTCCTGCTGTGGGCAATTGGGAGACATGTTTATTGGAATTGAACTCCAGTCCATTATAAAGGGATTAAAATAACATGCTGCGATTTCACCACCCAAAGGTTAGGCAATTCAAAAGCCAAAGTGATTATTAAAAGGCCTCAGAGAAAATTGTCAATAGTCACGGAAATTTTGGCATTGTATCAAAAGGTCTGCTTCGGTGCTCCACATCAGCTCAACCTGATCAATATCACTTGCATGCAGCACGTCACCTCTTGTTTAATTTACCATTTATAAGTTGGGCCTGTCCAACGAATCTAAGCAAATTTGATGCAAAGAATAAATAAGCAGAGCAGCAAATCAAACTGGGTTTGTGGGCACAATGATGTAGTAAGAAATCTTGGTTCTGGGAGCAGAACTCTAATTGCAGATTAAAATACAAATGTCTATGTGTATGTCACACACACTTTCTACACCTCCTGACCATAAACAGGTCCTCCCATTGATCTCCTAGTCAGCATTGCTTGGAAAGAAAGAGCCGAGTTTTGCTTCGCAAAGTCTTTAAGTCTGATGGAGGGAATGGGTGAGCCCGCTTGGTGTGGTGGCAAATACTCAAAGGTCTGGGGTCAGGCAAAGCGGGCTCCCAAACCCTTTATGCTGTATGGGAATTTACTTGATCTCTTTGCATCTCATTGTCTTCACCTGTAAATTTGGGACAGTGTGATTCACTTTATGGAGTGGTTTTAAGGAGTAAATGAAAAAAAAAAAAAAAAAAAGGCCGGGGGTAGGCACATAGAAGGCGCTTAACATATAGTAGCTATATCTAAGTTTCTAGTTTCAGGAGGCTGGACCAGCAGAGGCAAGGAGGTAAATTTCTACACTTACAGGCTTGCGTTTAGCCTTCTGTTCCCATTTAAGTTTGCTCTGTGTTAAAATGCGAGCAGATGAGGCTCCAATGGAGAGTCCCTCAGGGCTATAAAAGTTCTGTTCTGCCAAGGGCACAGAAATGCTGACCTTGAGCAGCAGCATCAGACAATCACACTGGAGAACTGAACACAAGACTACTGCAGAATTGACAGAAGTGACCTCTGCAAAGTTGGCTTACAATTTTCAAGGGATACCCCATATATGTGGTAGGTCCATGCTCGCTAGTCACTGGGTTATCAGATGCATTCCCCCTGGAGAAAGGACTGAGTTCTTTTGGTGGCAAAGCAATTGGGAGAAAGAAGGATTTGGGATCAAGGAGTGTGGGCCTGGGGGGACATTGCTGTGGTGGCATGGAGGGTCCGGGGATGGGAGAGCAAGAAAAAAAGGTGCCTGGAAAGGAGGGGAAGGTGCATGTGGGGCACTGGAGACTGAATGTGTCATTTTTCTGAAGAAAGATTTCTCTGGTGAGTTCTACTGTGAAATGGTTTTCATAAATCATGGGTCAAATCTCCCTCCGTGTGGCCCCTATTGCCTAGAGAAGGTGTACTTGGGTGTGAGAGTCTAGGAGATGCAAAAGTTGTCCCAGCGGTCGTGTGGTGAATGTGTAAGGGGGAAGCGTTTAGGCCCTGGGGTGGGGCAGGGTCCTCAGTTTGAATCCTGACCTATGACTTCAAGCTGAGTGGCTTTGGGCTAGTTAGGTAACTGGTCTGTGACTCAGGTCTCGCTGTGAAGTGGGGTTAATAATACACTGTCTCACAGGCTTGTTGTGAGGATTAGCAGGGGTAATGAAGGAAGCATTTAGCAGAGTGCCTGGTTTATGACAAACACTATTAACTGGTGTTATGATAAAGGGATTTTTTCTTTAGAGCCCCTTGTATGGGTTTTTAGCTGTGTCCCCTATTGTCTTTGAGACCCAGTTGCTTCAGCTCTCTAAAAGCAGAAATAGCCCTGGGGACCTGCAGATGGGACCCTGGACCAGAGGAACTGCTGTATGTTCTGGATGTGTTCAGACAAAGCCTTTCATTAGGCAACTGAGTTGGCGGCTGGCTGCTTGAATTGGTGCAGGTGGGGAGGCTGGAAGGGGTCTGAAGCTCATCAGGAGTTTGGAAAGAAACGTGTCTTCCATTTTGAGTGAGAGGAAATGGGGAGGAGATGTGGCGTAGCGCACGGAAGGCAGGGCTGGCTGACGAAAGTTTGTGGTTGTAGTTCTCAAACCGCCGGCGGCGCAGGTCCAGATTTGCAGCCTGGGCTGTGCTCGCCACCTGTCACTTATGTCCTCGCTCGACTGTGGGTTAAACTGCCAAGGCGCTCATGGTAACCGGGGCCCGTTAGGCAGCCCTGCCATTATTTGGTCCCACTTCCCAAATGTTGCCAATTTTCATTTATTAAATCATTGTACATTTATTCTAGGTGCAGGAAGTTCAGCAATGAACAAAACATGTACAAGTCTTGCTCTCAAAGAATTTTCAATCTTGTGGGGGATAAAGGCACTGGACCTATGGTAGGCTACATACATGTATAATTAAGATTTTTTGCTGTGATCTAAAAGTTTGAAATGCCATGAGGCCATACAATAGGCTAAAAGTAAGTTTAGATTGGGAGTTCAGTAACAAGAATAAGTGGAATGGGAGCCAGTTCAGATGAGAGAGGAAAAGGCATTGACTGGAGTGGAGACTGCTTTTTACTTAGATTTTTAAACACAAACCTCCCTTTCACAAACAGTCATCCACCATGGGAAAAGCAGTTCTCCTGCTTCCTGATACTATTGTCCTCTGAATGCGCACACTGCAGCTTCCCCTATAAGATTCATTCACCTCCCTTCTTCAGTCCTGCTGACAGGATGCACCTGAATTTTAGGCTCAGCTCTAGTCCCACCTGTATGAAGTCTTTGCAATGCTTCTGCTCTCCAGGTGTGCATGGTCTGTCCGTTCCACTTAGTTGCTCCTGTGCTACACCTGTGTGTTTGTTTGTGTGGAGCACATCTCTGTGAAGGTGTAGGTACCACGTCCCCACTGAGAATAGTGATGAAGCTGGGGAATGTTAGCGCCAAATGAGCTGACATTTGTACAGGGGTGGGCAAAAGTAGGTTACTGTTAATAATGATGATAATAATAAATAATTGGTAAATAACAGTATAAGAATAAACTCTGTGTTTTACATACTTACAACTGTGAACTTACTTTTGCCCACCCCTGTAGATCTTACCCTCCAAACAGCTCATCCAGAATAAGGTGAAACTGAAACCCAGGGAAGTTCAAGGACCCCACTAGTCAATGGATGAGTATCAAAAACTTTGATCATGCCTTATTATTTTATCTTTTGCATTTATCAGGGGGCTTGTTCTGGATTCAGAATTCAACACTTATTTTCTCACAGATTGTTTAGTTCTCTAGTGGGACCATGTATGCACAGTTTCATATCTTTTGTTTACTCACTCCCAGGACTGGATGTAGCAGGCGATATCGTGTAGCCCTTAAGAGTGACTTGCTGATCTTATTTAATGTTAAATGGGTATAGTAATTTAAGTGAACAGACATTTATCAAACACTTAGTGTATGTCAAAAATTTTGCAAAGCTTTGGCAATGGGAAATTGGTACCATAGATCTACTTACTCCCTTAATTAGGGCCGCACACAGTGGTAAAAGTTGTCACAGAGAGTTACAATATAGCAAAAATATCTGTAATAAAGGGTTGTGCAACATGGAAACACAGAAGAGACTAACTGATTTTGCTTGGGAGAATTGGAGAAGTTCGTTAATACCTTCCCGATTCACTCCAACTTTGTGCTGAATGAGATGATGCAGTGAAAAATGTGTATGAACACATTATCCAAGTGGATGGTGTGATTAAGGAAGTTCCAAAGAGATGTCCAAAAAGAAAATGATGACTGGGGAGGGAAGGGGAACAGTCATCCTTTCCGATGACTTGGTAAATTTTACACAGAAGATTCAGGTCCATGGCTGCAGAACCATCAGAATTACAGCTCCCAGCTCGTAAATTGAGCTTTCTGTCACAGGAATGATCAAATCTGTTCATTCTCTTAAGGCAGCTGAAAGCACTCTGTGACTGAGGGCTCCATTGGAAGAAGATGGCTTGGGAAAACCTGTGACAGAAGAGCAGATAGGACACTGCAGAAAACCCGCAGCAATGGCTATAGCTTGTCAGAGCTCTGAGCTCGGAAGGGCTAGTGAGAGATTCACTTCTCTCCTCTAGTCCCCTTCATCCTGAAATCCTAGAAATTTGAGCGGTGTGTTGTTCTGAAAAGTTGCTTGCAAACATGAGCTGCTGTTGTAATGAAAGCACAATGTTCAGAGACTTACTCTTCAGTTAGGATTCACAACAGCATGAATCAAAGGACGTTGCCCAAAACAAAATAATTATGTGTAGTGAAAGTCTGACATTATTCCATAAGGCATTCTCAAACAAACACACAATCAAAAATGAATAAACCATAGTGTTAATTTGTGTGATGCTTTTGACACTTAGCTCTGGTTGGAACTCAGGAGGGACAGCCAACTAGGAGCTGAGAGGGAAAAGTGACCACAAGGCACCCTCTGGTGGTGAGGCAGACCCACTACAATTCATGGCCTGAGTCCTTGTCCCTGAAGAAAGGAAAACTGGACATCTCTTCGGGGTTTTAGTGTCCCACATGTAGAGGAGCATCTGTCTGTGGAGAGAATGTTTTGGGGATCTTCTTGCTGGGTTCTGTGGCAATGAAACAGGAAAGCATGGTGAAGTCTTCCATAAATGGCTCATTAGCGGTGTAAAAGTGATGTAGGAATAGCCCTGTTATAAATCACTGTGATAAATAGCTCCTTACACCAAAACTAGGGGCCCTCAGCCTTCTACAACATTATCTTCTTCCTTCTTCACTTCCTCCACCTCACTGACATTAACCAGCAGGACGTATTCTTTCTTTGAAGGTGAAGCTGTGTTATAGCACTGTGGGAACAACAGTAACTGGAGTCCCTCCCTTCAAAAAACAAAACAAAACAAAACAAAACACTATGGTTCTCCTCTTTATGGTTTTGTGAGACTTGATACAGATGGGAAGAGGAAGGTTAGAAAGGAGATGATTCAAGAAACCTGTTGTCCTCTCACCCCAGGAGAGATGCTTGTGATTCTGATCAATAAACAGATGTCTCATCACTATCGACATAAGTCCTTTGAGTGACAAAGGGCCCGTGATTTCTGGGATTGGGACTGGAGTCATCTTCAACTCAGTGCCACCTCACTTGCAGCGCCATAAAAATGGGGGTGGGGGTACAAACAGCATCTCCATGCAGTCAGTTTAGTCTTTGCTGAAGGCTGACAGAGCCACCCCAGGCCAGCCCAGGATGACTGCCTTGGCAATTTATTGGGACTGACTTTCCAAGTTCATGCTTGGACATCCTTGGCTATCCACCCAACCCTTTAAGTTTATCTTTATTTGTTGTGACACAACAGCAAAGCCAGGTCACAAAGGGTAGTGTTTGGCAACTCCCACTAGGTGAATAGCTGAGGGGAACCTGCATCACGGTAGCAGAGCCTGGAGACAGCAGTACTGGGGGCATGCAGCTCCGATCTGTGGTCTCAGGTTTCACCTGCTTGTGCTTTAGCCGTTAGATTCTTTGTCACCTGTGTGTCTCTCAAAATCATTCTTTGGTGATGGGCAGACAGAATGCACAGTAGCCAATAGTGGATTTACTCTCATACAAGCTTTGTTGCTGCTGTTGTTCTAGATTCTTTGAGCAGTGCTGAGTGAGTTGGAGAGGAGGACAGGAAGGAGGGAGGGGACAGAATGACTCCTGATGGCAGAGGCTCCTGCAGCAGACACATGGCTGGCCGTGGGGCAGTCCCTGGGCCCCACAGAACTCTGTGTCTAGCTCCATCTCACTGGAAGCAGAGCACGCAGATTATGTCTTTTCATAAGCATCCTGGAAGGCTCCACTTCCCGCCCATTTTGCTCAGGGCCTGTGACCCTTTTGGGGTAGAGAAACAGGGGAGGACTTCATGGGCAGATGGTGACCTCCATTTGCAAAAACACCCCAGAGGGAATCAACCAACCTAGTGTTTTTTTTTACTTTTTTTTTTTTTTAAACAATTAATCTGATCCAAATACTCTGAACATTTAAGTCATTTTCACACAACACACCTTTAACCAAAACATGCCAACCCAATGCCAATTGTTATCACATCATTGCAAAAACAATTACAACCACTTACATTTTTAATTTTTAATATTTTAGTATTCAATTAACTCCTGTACATTATAGACTGCAAATCACTATGTCAGAACACTGGTTTATAACTTTAAGGCGTCCCAGAACCACCAAAGGGAACATGAGGAGACGATTTAGCAGGGGTGTACCAGTGGGTTCTCAAGGGGATTTTCCCATTGTGCTTCTGAAGAACATTGTATCACCATAGAAAGTTCTTTCTGTGCAAATCCTCAGGAAAGTCTCTTACTGAGAAAGTGCTCAATGCCCAAGGATGAGTGGAACTCTTGGGCAGAGTACATTGAGTGAGCTTGTCTGTGCTGTGACCTATTGTAGACATTTGATTATCTCTAGGCATTAGACCACTAGGTAAAGTTGCTAGACAGCTCCAGATACCAACTATTTCCTTTAATCCTCCCACGTGTTGACAGCTTCTAGATGCTACCATTCAGCTGGGCATCTGGTCTGCACCCAGCAAGTTGTGAGACTTAGTCTATGAGATACTTTGAAACTGTGTGACTTGATCAGCAAGAAGAGATGCTCTTTGGATATTGAAGCTTCAAGTTGATAAGAGTATTCCAAATTGTTCTTCTAGGTTTGTCAGAGGTGAGACCCAGACTGGGAGACTAGGAATGGGTGTATTAGCATCAACACCATCTCATTTAAGAAAGACCAGGGTTTCAGTTCGAGGGTAAAGCACAGATCTGTATCATATGTAGCTGGTGCTCACCAAACAATTTTTCTTATTTGGGACATTTCATTGATTAAATCAACAAATAATTATTGAACACTTACTATATAGTATGAAAGTAAACAATAATTTAAATTGATCTTTTCAGATATCTTTTTTTTTTTTTTCTTTTAAAGATTTTATTTATTATTTCCAGAGAGAGAGGAAAGGAGAGAGGCAGAGAGGGAGAGAAACATCAATGTATGGTTGCCTTTCGCCTGCCTCCAGCCATGGACATGACTGGAGACCTGGCTTGCAACCTGGTTATGTGCCCTGGCTGGGGAATCGAACCAGTGACCTTTGGGTTCGCAGGCCGGCACCTTATCCACTCCGCTACCAGCCAGGGCTCAGATATCTTGTTTTGAATGTTTACCCAAGTAATGGTACAGAAGAGCTGGTGATGGCAAGAAGTAGTCTTTTTACATGGTTATTAACCCTCCCCAGCCCCTGCTTTAAGCTATTGTATTTATGATTTAATTCTTCTGGTGGTTAACTCCTTATAATACATTACACCTCTGTTTTTTGATACATGAACATTGGGTAATATTTTTTAACTCCCACTATGGCAAACGAAGACTCAGGTCATTTACTTATACCATGCCCACTTACTTTTACCTCTCTTGTTCTGTCTTCCCCTCAAGATTTGATAATTACTATTGTCAAGATTTTATTATAGCCTTACTTCTCATCTCAAACTAAAAAAAGAGGGCCTTTAAGATCACAACTCAGAAAAAGTGGGGTTCTTGGCCAGAAAGAGACTTACAAATGTTTTCTCCTTTGGGTGCCAAATTTCTCTAAGCATCCTTTTTGTGAATGTTCCTTGTGGTCACTCACTGCGGTGCATATTCTAGATCTGTACTTTTCACTTTATCTCTGTTGTGTAAGCTGATATATGATTTAGACTCCTTGCCTGAGGGTGTACACATTGACCTAATTTCTTGCCAATAGTATGGAACCACAATTTCCCCTGATGTGTATCACATCCACTGATAACCTTTTCTTCATAAATTTAGATAAGGTGTGATTGGCCTTTGGGGATGGGGAGCCCAGACCTCTCAACTCCAAGAACTCAAACTTGCAGACTCTTCAAGATGGTTTCCCCCTTGCCTCTTTCACTCCCTCATTCTTACTAAGCTATGTTCTCTTGTCCTTCAGCTGTTGACTCTTCCCCTAGCTCAAGAAAGGCCAAAAGATTTTTATCTCTGGTGCCTATTTGATCAGTGGGGGTGTCATGATGCTGTAAAGAATTGGATTTCCTCAAGAGATGTGAGGTTGATTCCCCAGCATTCATTGCAGCCTAGATGGATGGGCCAGTAAGTAATTTAGAAAAGGGTGAGTGACCCACCTCTGACCATGGAGACATGAGAAGAAACTGCTGGGGATTTCTTGGAAAGGTAACTTTTGTCCTACAGGTAGGGAAAGAAGATGTTTCTGTATCCTCTGCCCCTGTCATCTGGATGGGACTTCTGCAGTCATCTGCAACCAGGATGAGTATGAAGCCAACTTTGAGGATGGCCAAAGAGACAGGTGGAGAGAAACTGGGTCCTTGATGATGTCACTGAGCCACTGAATTGAGCAACCCTTAATTAAGTATGTTCGTATTCTGGTCCTCTAGACTTCTGTCATGTGAGAGAATACATTTCTATATTGTCAAAGCCAATTCGAGTCAAGGTTTCTGAAGTCATTTCTGGAATCAGTGGAAAAGGGAGCGCCAATAGATTAGCTACATCTGCCAGATGGATGGAAGAATATTCACTGGCCCGTGCCATTCTTTTGCTTATTCCATTCTTATGACCTTCTCTCTTCCCCAGTTGGGGGGGGGGGTGGTGGTGGTAAAAAACCCACCTGGGACATAGGCAGGGACACAGCACTCTGCAGCTTATTGAGAGAGCACCAGATGGCAGGGTGGGAGGGTACTGGCAAGATCACATGTGAGGCTGATCTGGCAGATGGGTGTGCCACTTTGTTCAAGGTCAAAGTTGGCTGATTTGAAGGGCTAGACTACTGTCCCCTTTGGCCCTCACTGATCTGTGAGCAGTCCTCCAGAAGCTGTAAGCTTGGTCAGAGAGGACGCCTTGGAGAGAAGGAGCTGTCCTGTGTGGTCAAGGGTGACAGGCCTTATTGATGACCCACAGAAACAATTTTCCCTCTGCCAAAAATTTTCCATGAGCCTTTCTTAATTTCTGGTGTCCTCAACACGTTTTCTAGGTATATAAACAAGAAGTATAAGAAGTTGAGTGGAAACAGTGGCCATACCCATTCCTCAGCTTTCTCACTTTTTATTTAATTTGGGGATAGCTTGCAGGGGCTCAACTGTGTTGTTCAACCAAGAATAAAATTGAACAATATACATGTGCATGGCTTATAGAAGGGTTCATGGTGCCCCTCAGAAATAAACTCATATTTTTTCCTGTTTGCTAATTGATTAAAAAGTAGGGGTATGTATTGCAAAGTTCATTCATTGATCGCGAGAAGAGTGGAAAGAATAGCTTCTCTAATTAAAACTGATTGGAGCTGTAAAATTTTAATTAATTGGATGCATGTCACTTCATTTCCATGTTATGTTGTGCATGGTGCTGTTTTCATAATTAACGTTTTGTGTTGGGGTGCTGGTGTCTCTCTAATTAACAGTGATGTATGGGCCTGCTGAGCAGGCAGAGTGGGGGGAAGGAGAATCCCACAGTTCCCATTCCCTTGGCCTGTTCCTTGCCATTTTATCATCCTTTCCTCTCTAAATGAGTTTTGGGTGGCTCTTCCCAGAGATGGCTGTTTATTTGTTTCCTACTGTTTCTTCATCAGAGGACAGGGAGCCTGGATGACATTTTCAGAGACTGCAGGGTGAAGATGCCCACCAGGTTGGGGAGGGTAACTCCAACTGCTCTCTCCTCTGCATTCTCCCTCATCCACTGTAGTCATTCCCCATTGGGAGACCAACACCTGCCCCTTTAGCTGGGACAAACTTTTACTGACAATTCGCTTTGGGAAATTTAAAGCCAGACTGCAGCTTCTTATTAGATGTGCGACCTTGGGGAAATTATCTAAATTCTCTGTGCCTCAGTTATAAAATGAGAATACCTAGTACACGTATTGTGAGGATTAAATGGATGGCGTAAATGGCGTCCTATTGCAGATTATAACTACTAACTGATCTCACCTCACCTTGTGTCCTGCTCCTGAAATCCATTCTCTGCTTTGGAAACAATTCATTTTTCTAAAATGAAAAGTTGATATGAATGCTTTGCTGAGACCTTCAAAAGCACCTTCTTGCCCAGCCGATGTTTCAGCTCTGTAGTTAGGAGTTGTAGCCCTGCACAAACTGGCCCCCACGTCCATCCATGGCTGGTCTCTCCTCCCACGGCTGCTCCCCTTTCCTCTACCCTCCACTCCACCCTTCAAATTGCTCTTAAAAATATAGCATATTCTTTTGATCTTCTTCCTGGAAGGCTCCTTTTCTCAGGGGGGAAAAACCCAAAATTAAAATCCTTCCCTTTTTTTTTTTTTTCACTTCCAGCTAAATAAAGCCATCTGTCCTCCTCAACAGAACTGGTTTTTGTTTGGAGTCTCTCCATGACTAGGTAGGCAGGGGCTGTGTCTTGGTCATTGTGGTATCATGGTGCCAAGCAAGAAGCAGCCTTTTAATAAGGGGTTTTTGAAGGATGGATAGAAAGAACAAAAGTTTTCTTCATGTGGGCTTTCTATTTATCACCTGCTTCCCACAACAACATGGCTGGCTCTGTTCAGGCAGAGACCACTTCTGTTTCATTCCACTTGTTCCCTGTTGCCTGGCACATGGCACGTGCTCAAAAAATAAACAAGTAAAATTGGCAGATCGTTGGTCGGTATGCCTCTGGGGTTTGTTGTGAGGGCAAACGAATGATGAATATAAAGTGCCTTAAAGTTTAAAAATGATTGGCTAGATTATAATAAGACAGAGTTACAATGGCTATTATTGCCATGATGCTTTTATTGTTCCTGGAAGGCACACTCTTCCTTTCCGGAGTAGATTCCTGAGCAGAATGACCTCTGGGTCCTTCTGCACATTATCACTGCAACTAGGAGTGGCACTGCGTGCCGATCAGGGATGGTCCCGTAATCCTTACAGAGGATCCTGAAACCTTTGCTCACCAATGCTGCATTTGAGCCACTTGTCTTATTCTTTCTTTCTTTTTTTAAAAAATTTTATTGTTGTTGTATTACATCCATCTCCTTTTTGCTCCCCTCTGTCCCCCTCCCCACCCACCCATTCCCCCCGAAGTCAATCCCACCTGTTGTCCATGTCCATGGTTCCTTTATACTAGGTTCTTGTCTAAGCTGCTCCCCTTTCTTGCCTCTGCCTTCCTTATTCTTTCTTAAAAAAAATAAAAATAAAAATCCCATAACCTTCTGCTATTCTCCTAGCTTAGTGACATGTGTGATAAGTATTTTGTGCGTTCTGGTAATTTTAGAAAATCATTTTATTTCAAGGCACTTTGTACAGAGTCTAATCAATGTTTATAGTTGTTCAAGGGGTTTCCTTTTTTTTTTTTTTTTTCATTAAGAGGCGTTTTCTACTCTTCTTTGTATGAATGTTTGACCTTGTATCAAATAACAAATCTTTGTTCTAGTGTAAAACTCCCCAAAAACAAAACTCAGTGATGAAGATTGTCACCATGCTCCTTCTCAATAATTAGGAAGCAAGTGCTTACAGAAAACAAGGTCTGATCCCATGTTCCATGTTTGCTAGCTCTTCACATTTGAATATAGTTCAGAAAATTGGATTATAGACTAGGTCTGTTATCTTCAGCCCAACTGCCAGTGCAGTTCCTATTAATAACATTTATAGTGCCGGGAGCTGGAAACTCAGAAAAAAACAAGGTGATTCAAAATAACTTTGGATTGGCATGGCTAATTTGTTTCAGAGGCCTTTTCCTCCACACTAAAATTTAATACTAATTAAAAAAATGCCAAGCCCTGAACCATTTCCCCAGGCTTATCTTGAACCTGACAGAAAAAAAGAAATACTGGCCTTGAGGAGCTCAGCTGAGTGGGAGGCACAGGGGAGAGGGCCCTGGGTGTTTGGGGGTCCAGGGTCTAGGGTGGCTTTTCCACTAGTTGCCTGTGTGACAAGGGGACCTCACTCAATTTCCCTGAGCCAGTTTCCTTGTCAGTTGAATGAAGACACTGGCTCAGTGATTGGGGGTGAGTTTGCAGCAGCCCATCCACAAGCATAGTTGTTATGTTCCTACCTGGTGCTGGCACTAGACGAGGTTCTGGGAACATAGCCATGAAGGAGACTGGATGGGCAAGGTACCAATGCAACACACGGGCATGCTCAGCCCTCCAAAGCACAGCCTCTCTGCTTATGTGACTGGCTTGGGTCAAAGTCATCTTTCCCTGTAAACATTTAGGCCCGTATGTGTGTCAAGGCTGGGTCATCTATTCAGAATTCTGTTCCACGGGGCTTCAGATTCCCTTTGCCTGGTTCTCTTCCCTGCTGGCGAAGCTCAACCCGATGCCGAACATAAAACTTTAAAAGCATTGTCAAAGAAGGGTAGAGATCAGCCCTCTTCTCCTTCTTCTCCCTTGCCTCTGCTCTTCTTGGGCTGGATGCAGTGGCTGGTCCTAGGGCCACAGAGAGGAAGTGGTAGCCAGTTCCACAAAAGCTGCTTTCAAGGGAATGGAATGAAGAGGGCCTCAATCATTCTAACACATAACTCGAGGTTTTGTGCTGTGCTGCTCAGAAAGTGGAGGCAGGTTTTTCAACGGAAACAAGTTCTTTTTACTTCACCAGGAAAAAGTAAGATAGCAGCTGAGAGAACTTTAAGACCTATTGCAGGGGCATAGGGAGGGCTGGGAGGTGTAGGTAGCAGCTAAAAGGTGCAGACTTGGGGCGCTAAGCTCAGGCACTATCTGTTACCCTATTACAGGGTCTTCACCTCTGGAGAGTGCCAGCGTCATCCATAAAGCTTGTTCAACACAGCTTCCTTGTTCCTGATTCGGTGGGTCTGGGTGGAGCCCAAGAATTTGCTTTTCTGACTCATTTCCAGGTGATGCTGATTTTGTTTTTCATGCCATTGTGCTAAGGAGAGTGGCTTGAAGGGAGTATGATCTTTCTTTCTCTTTTTTTCCCCCTGGGTTTTATTTGTTTATTCATCTCCTAATTACTTCAGAGAGGATTTAAGGTGGGAAAGAGGGCTTCAGCATCACCCACCCTCCCAGATGGCAAGAGCTTCAGTGCATGTGCAGTAAAGTATGGTCACCATGCCCTAGGAAGGTATAGACTGTGGGCTATGAGCTCCAGGGCCCCCAACCTGTGCAGTCAAGGTAACAGAGAAACAGATACTTCCTTAAGCCTGAGTGAGGCAAGCAGCACCCACACAGGTCAGGAATCACAGTTCAGGATTTCTCCTTGAGTAGCCAAGAGACCAGAGGTCTATCCCCTCAGCCTGCTCCTACCACAGGCCACAGATCATCAACACCCTGGCTGCTTGGAAGGGTTTAACCAGAGTGACCCAAGCAGTGACTGAGGCTGGGGCTGCCTCCTTTTGTGTTCTGTTTCCTAACACAGCTGGAAGAGATGGGTACCAGCTCTGCTGAGGGCCAGAGTCTGCCTTAGAGCCGGGTCCTGAAGGGGTGAGTCCTGATAGCCAGGGAGGGACAGTGGGCTGAGGAGAAGTAAAGGTGGGGCACACTATCATTCACTGATGAGTAAGCCTACACCGACCTCCCTGAGGGCAAGATGAGCTGAGAGCAGAGCCTTCCTGGCCCATCCTGGCGGCGGGATATGGGTCATAGGTGGAAAATCAGTAGTTTTTCCAAGGAGGACCAGTGCAGAGTCAAGGCCTGGGGAGCCTTTCTGATGTTTCAGCCACTCCCCTGCCCTGTCTGGGGTTCTAATTCCAAGTTAGGGTGGCCAGAGTGTGACCACCATGCAGTCAGTACCCATCTGGGTTGGCTGAGGGCTACCCACCTACTTTCTGTGAAAGGCAGAAGTTCCTTTGCCTTTGGGGACAAAATTCAGTGAGCTGCTGAACACTTACAGGTGCGACCGCCCCAACTTGGGGTTATCGGTCAGGAACTCATTGCCCAACCCATGGCCACACCTGCCACAAGAAAACTTGAAGGCTTCAGGCTGATTGAGCTCTGGTCACTTGGCTGCACTGTTCACGTGGATGGTTTCCATGAAGGCTGGCCATGGGGATGAGTGTGTATACTTTGGGTGGGTGGCTGGGGAAGAGGCCACAGCCACACTTGGTGCATATGGAGACCCCAGATTGAAGTGGTTCCGTAAAACTTGGCCCCCAAAGAAGTTCCAGAATGACATGGTGCTGACAAGATCACTCCACTGTCAATGCTTCCGACAGATCTGAGGCCACTGGATGGTGACCTCCTTGCCTGCAACTGACCCCTGTGTCCTGAGGCCTTAATGAGTATAATAGTGGCTCACCCATCCTCTTCACTGGAATATTAATAGGCCAAGACAAAAGCCCTGCATGTGCTGGATACAACATAAAATTCTACAGCAGTGAGACAGACACTAGAATGGTGTTTGTCAATGTGGTTCACCAACCATCTTTATCCGAACTACCTAGGACGCTACTTAAGATGTGGTTCCCAGACAATCAGCATCAACATCAGCTGGATGTTGGTTGCAAATGCAGAATCTCACACCCCGCCCCAGGCCTACTGAACCAGAACCTATTTTAAAACAAGATTGCTGGAGACTTCAAGGCACATTATGGGTTGAGAAGCTTTGGTCTAGGGGTTTCTCAGATGTGCCCCTGGAGTGAGTGTTGTTGATAATGAGGTTGGGGAAGTAGGATATGCCATTATACTACAGAATTGTTGCACACTAGCTCAGCCTAGGTATTTGGGTGGGTGTGACCTAGGTATTTGGGTGGGACTTTGCTAGAACAGTGGCTCAGGCCTGCACAGAGCATACATTCCTGGAAACAAAGCTGACAGAAAGGTAGGGTGATTTCAATGTGTAGTCTGTCAATTGCAACAGTGTCTTTAAAGATCAACATGCAATATACTTTTTTAGCTTCTGTATGACAGAGAAAGTATGGAAGGTTTGAGAATAATCATGGCTAAAAGGGAAGAGCCAGAAATGGAAGAGTCTCAGGTCAGGCTTCTAAACTGTATGTGTATATATAGCTCAATCAGAATTGCCCTATATCATATTTCTTAGGGTTTAGGAGGTGAGCAAAATGAGAAAATGTGGCAGGATATTATTTTCTGCCAAGCATCACTAATATTACTTCTTCCAAAAGGCATAAAAGAATTTTTTTGGTAATGTCTTTATTGAGATAAAAATTCACATACCATGCAAGTTACCTATTTAAAATATACAATTCAGTTGTATTTAGTATATTTGTAGAGTTATGCAGTTAGCACCACAATCTAAGGTTAAAACATTTTCACCCCCTCCCCAACCCAGTTCCACTATCAGTTACTCCCTATCACTCTCTTTCTCCCACCAGCCTTAGGCAATCACTGATCTGCTTTTCATCTCTATAGATTTGCCTATTCTGATAAATGAAATCATGTAGTATGAGGTATTTTGTAACTGGCCTCTTTCACTTAGCGTATGTTTTGAAGGTTCACCAATGCTCCAGTGTGTACTTCACAACTGAACACAGAACCCAAACAGAATTCTTATGTGACTGAAAAGCTCAGATGAGTTCTGGCTTGGACATGGCTTGGTGAAGAGACTCATATGGACTTTCTCACTCACCATGGCTTCATGCTTCGATTCATGATGATTCATTTTTAGGTTATTCCTTGTGGTAGCAAGAGATGGTTCCCACTGTCCCAGATCTTGTATATTCTCAACCTCATCTCTTATGGGAAAGCATAAAAATCTCTTACCCTGAAGTTTCAATGAGGCTCACGTAATCTAATTGGATTATATATTCACCTGTGGTCCAATCCCTGCAGCTAGAGTAGGAAATTGATACACTGACAGGCCTGGATCTTATGTTCAACCTTTGGAATTGAGAGTGGGGAGGGTGTGCTCATGGATAGGGAAGGCTTTGGAACCCGCAGTGTCCCTGGATTAGTTCAGCAGATGTGAAGGGTCTTGTGTATCTTTCAAATCTGGGTGATGTAAACATATACCAATTGGGCAATTGAACAGAAATCACCACTGAGGACAGTGGAGCCTGGGATAGTTTCCCGAGGTCACTATGTGTGCCTTCAGATTCTTTGGAAGACTCTGGACTCTTCAAAGACCAGGCCCATAAAAAGGTGAACTTGGGGAAATGTCTTTGTGTCTGCTCTTCCCTGCCCTTTCTCAGGGAGTGCTTAGGGCCTCTGTCTTTCAGATCCCACTGTGCTCCCTCTGTCCTGTTACTCTCCTGGCTTAAAAAAAAAAACCAAGACATCAGACCTTTCCTTTTTTTAACTGTTGTTCTATTACAGTTGTCCCAATTTTTCCTCATTGTTCTCCACTGCCCACCCCCCTCCCTGCCCCACTCCCATAGTCAATCCCCACCATGTTTTCCATGACCATGGGTCACTTATACATGTTCCTAGTCTAGACCTGTCCCTTTCTTTCCCCCTTTCTTCCCCCAACCCTCCCCTGTGGTCACTGTCAGTCTGTTCCTTATTTCCATGTCTTTGGCTCTATTTTGCTAATTTGTCTTGTTCATTAGGTTCCTCTTATAGGTGAGATCATATGATATTTGTGTTTTGTTGCCTGGCTTATCTCATTAAGCATTATACTCTCCAGTTCCACCCCTGATGTCGCAAAAGGTAGGAGTTTCTTCTTTCTTTCTGCTGCATAGTATTCCATTGTGTAGATACCACAGTTTTTTGATCCACTCATCCATTGATGGGCACTTTGGCTGTTTCTAGTACTTGGCTATCGTAAATAACGCTATGAACATAGGGGTGTATGAGTTCTTTTAAGTTGCTGTTTTAGGATTCCTTGGGTATAATATCAGTGGTGGAATCACTGAATCAAAAGGCAGTTCCATTTTTAGTATTTTGAGGAAATTCCACACTGTTTTCCACAGTGACTGCATTAGTTTACATTCCCACCAACAGTGCACTAAGGTGCCCTTTTCTCTACATCCTAGCCAGCACTTGCTGTTTGTTGATTTGTTCATGATGGCCATTCTGACCAATGTGGGGTGGTATCTTATTGTGGTTTTAATTTGCATCTCTCTGATGGCTAGGGATATTGAGCATCCTTTCATATGCCTATGAGCCCACTGTATGTCCTCCTTAGAGAAGTGTCTGCTTAGTTTCTTTGCCTGTTTTTTTTTTTTTTTAAATTGGCTTGTCTGTCTTCCTGGTGTTGAGCCATATAAGTTCTTTTTATATTTTGGAGATCAAACCCTTGTCTGAGGTGTCATTGGCAATTATGCTTTCACATATGGCTGGTTCCTTTTTCATTTTGTTGATGTTTTCTTTAGCTGAGCAGAAGCTTTTAAATTTAATGTAGTCCTATTTGTTTATTCTTTCCTTTATTTGCCTTGTTCTAGATGATATACTAGTGAAAATATTGCTATGTAGAATATTTGAAATGTTCATGCCTATGTTTTCCTCTTAAACTTATCATGGCTTACATTTAAGTGTTTTCTCCATCCTGAGTTGATTCTGGTGTATGTTGTAAGTTGGTGGTCTAGTTTCATTTTTTTGCATGTACCTGTCCAGATCTCCGAACACCATTTGTTGAAGAGGCGATTTTCACCCCTTTTTATACTTTTTCCCCCTTTGTCAAATATTAATTGGCCATAGAGACTTGGATTTATTTCTTGGCTCTCAATTCTGTTCCATTGATCCAGGTGCCTATTCTTATGCCAGTACCAGATTTTTTTTTTTTTTTTTTTAATGACAATGGCCTTGTAATATACTTTGATATCAGGTATTGTGATCCCTCCCACTTTGTTCTTCTTTCTCAAGATTTCTGAGGCTATTTGTGATTGTTTTTGGTTCCATATAAATTTTTGAAATATTCATTCTAGATTTGTGAAATATGTCATTGGTATTTTAATAAGAATTGCATTGAATATATAGACTGCTTTGGGTAATATAGGCATTTTAATGATATTAATTCTTCCAATCCATGAACATGATATGTGCTTCCATTTATTTGTATCTTCCTTAATTTTTTTCTTCAGTGTTCTATAGTTTTCTGAGTATAGGTCTTTTACCTCCTTGGTTAAGTTTATTCCTAGGTACTTAATATTTCTTGTTTCTATATTTTGGGATTTTTTTTCTAGCTCCTTGTTTCTGATATTTCATTGTTGGTGTACAAAAATGCCTTCAGTTTCTGAATATTGACTTTGTATTCCTCTATGTTGCTAAATTCACTTATTAGGTCAAGTAGTTTTTGGTGGAGCCTATAGTCTTCTGGCTTTCTTTGGGTCTGAGAACTGCAACTGCATCCCCAATCTCCGTTTTTATACCTCCTGTCAAACTTACATGCCCAGGGTCCAAGGCCTTCCATACTCTGATCTCTGCCAACCTGGCAATCTTATCAGTGGTTCTGGGAAAATGGGCACATGCACTGTCACCCTTCCCAGAGAAAGCTTGAATTTCATTGAAGTCCTGGCCCAATGTTCAAAGACAGGCAGGGTAATTGGGTTTAATTGTCCTGTTTCTTTCCTTTCTTTACATAGATTAGACAGAGTGCATATAAGCCATGATAAGGGCCCTTTCCCAGGCCAGCCCCAAGTGCACAGTGCTATGTGGTCTGTTGTAAGGATGGGGTGTGCACGTCTCCTCTATGGGGTTTCAGGCTCTGCTCCCAGACAATCTGTCTTTCATCACTTCTGGAGAACTATTGATTTATTTCTCTTATTCTCTTTCATTATTTAAAGTAGCTAATGTTTGAGCAGTTCTAACTTCAAAAGTTACAGAAGCATGGAGAGTAGGAGTCTCTGACCCCTCTGTTCCCCATCTGTCCAATTCTTCACTCCTCACTGAAGAGGATGGAGGGCCGCGCCAGCTTCTGCAGATGGCTGCTCAGCGGGCTCAGCTCTATGGATCAAACAGTCTACTTTTCTCCACTGAAAAGTAGTGATTTGAGAGGGTGTCATATTTCTGGACTTAGTGTTCTGTGCTACATTATGTCCATGTGCCCACATCACTGAGGGTCGAGGGCAGGCAGCAGCTCTTCAAGCCTAGGGAAAGGGGCACTGCTCCCCCTTCATCACCCCATCAGGCTTCAGCCCCCTCCTTCTTTCAGACCTAATGCTGACACTCGTAATAGCATTCTCCAGAGTGACATCTGCTGTAGATACTGTTATTTTTACTTTACGGGTAAAGAAAACAAGGAACAGAGAGGTTGAAGTGACTTACTCATAGTCACAAAGCTGGTGGGTGGAAGAGCAACAGGAGTTCTGCGACTGATACCTCATTGCCACACTATCCGTATCATTTTTCAGAATATTATTATAATGAGCACTAATAACTCTCGCTTATTGAGAGCTAATTGCTAGGCATCGTGTCCAGTACCTTGAGTACTTTGCTTATAGTGTCTCAGTTAACTTATGACATCTGTCCTGAAGGTTTTGAGCCATATCATGTTTTAATTACATTGACATCGCCTTGATACTTTCTGGACAGACTTCATAGTCTTCATAATTGCCCGGCAATGCTCAGATGGTCATCAGTTTATACACATGGAAGACAGAGGCTCAGAGGGTGTTACCTAAATTGCTATAGGCTACCAGGCTAGTATCTGTTGCTCCATCTCCCTATTCACAATCAAGAATTCTTCCTTATTCTTTTTATATCATTTCCTTTCTTGGCCACCAGCCCTAAAGCAGTTTCCACAGGTGCACAGTGGGAAGGACTCCATACAACTCTCTCCCTTGTCTGAACTCCCAAACCAGCCTCATGTTTTGACTTCTTAGGGTATGGGATTCTATCAAACGACATGTGAACTTTCACTGCAGGGTCTCTGTTTTTTAGGCAATTAAGTGTTAATGTTGAGGAAGATGATAGGGAGACCCAAGTTACTTAGAATGGAAAAACAGTGGTGAGTTGGTTAACAAGGGATCTTAAAACCTAAACAGGAAAACTCAGTCCTGATGGGACAGGAGGGAGGAACCTTGGATTTTTGAGCAAAGAAACAAGACACAGAAATGGTGCTTAAGGAAAACTTAGTCATGGCTTATGTGCACTCTTTATAACCTCTGCAAAGAAAGGAAAGAAACAGGACAACTAAACCCAACTAACCTTGTTTGTAAAGGCTTCAATCTTCAGGGCACTTTGCTTGGTCCATCTGATCTGACCACCAGATTATCTGAATGGCCAATACCCCTTATTTTTCTCTGTGGATCAAGGGGTCTATGTGTTTTAAGAGTCTAGGAGAACAGGGAAAGGCTTTCTCTCTTAGTCGATCTTTTATTCCAAAGCCTAGGGAAAATGTTAGGCAAACTGCAGGACCCTTAACTCAGATTACAGCATCCTTCATGATCCAGCATTTGCCTTGTTTCTCCAGTCATCACTACCTACCTTTCTATGCTGTGTCTCCATCCAAACTGAGAAGAGGAAGAGTTAGAAGGGGACTGGGTAGTTTCCTGGAACAGTTTTGTCCCTTCTAGTCTAACTCTCCCTCTTCCTTAAGTCTTGGCTGAGAGGCAATCATTTTAGGGCAACCTCCTTCAGCCTTCTAAGGTAGGTTGGGTGTTCTTTCAATAGCTCTCCACTGTGGTCTGCCATCTCCTGGTCATTTCTGCTGGCTCTGTGATGGTCTGATCACGCACTTGTCCCTCTTGACACTGAGCTCCTAAGGGAAAGACCCCTGTCTCAGTTGTCTGCAACCTCACACACAGCAGCTGTCCAGAAAATGCTGGCTCATGAATAATGAAGGGATACTGCCATGGACCAGCTGTCCCCATCTGTTGCACCAACTGACTAGTTGGTGGCTTTTGGCTCTGAGTCTCCTTGTCATCCCAACAAGAAAAACTTCGCTCCCAAATCATAAGCACAGGACCTCTCCTTCCTACGAAGGCCTTTCTTTCTGGATTCCTGACCTCATGCCCTCCTAGGTCCTGGCTCTCTCAAAGAGCACCCCTCTCCCTAGCACCACCAGCAATGCCCCTCACAGCTTCCTTCCCTTGGGCCAGTAAATCAAACAGAAGGGCCTCCATTGACCATGCAACTTACTGAAGTTGTGACACAGACCTCCTTGACCAAACCTGAGTCAGGCTCCTCTGTGCCCTCCTCTGGACTAAGCTGCCACCTTGGGGTCTGTCCTTAACCTGCTTAATCTTGCTGAGTCAGCTTAGCAAAAGTCTCCCCATCCTTGGAATCTGATCAGATTCCTTACCCCCCACCCTTCTCACTCTGGGCTGCCTATAGCAAGAATCCTGTTAGGTCAGTTTAGCCAGAATCCCCCTCACTCTTGATGTCTCCCCTTAGTAATCTTCCATCCCCTGGTCCCCACCCTGCCCTTGACTATAAATCCCTCCTTGCCCTTGTTGTGTAGGGTGTGAAGCCCAATCTTTCTCCCCTATTGCAATGCCCCTATCGCTGTGGTCCCTCTTAACTCGTCTTCCTTTCCACCTTTAACAAGCGCCATGAATTATTTTTCTTCAATGATAACACCCACCCCGACCTTGTGCACCTGTCTTCTCAGGTGCCAACACTGCTTCTCCACCACTTCCCATAGCCCTCACCTATCTTCCTCTTGGTAGCACTTCAGACTCTATTCTGTCTTCAGACTCTATTCTGTCTCCCTTCCTTCAACTTTTGTGATTTCTAAGCATTTGGTTTTTCCCACCTCCCTCAGCTTGTCCACCTACTTCTTAAATATAGACCCCCTTCTTTGTGTTTTTAACCACCTTCTCCTCTTACTCTGAGTGCACTGGCTCTCCAGAGAGTGACCCCCAACACCTCAAAGTTGTCTAAGCCTCCTAGAAAACACTCGCAGCTTGTGGCCTCTGATTGGGATCCCTCATCCATTAGGGTGGTTGGCTGAGCCTCAGATGTTGCTTAGAGGGTGTCTGAATGAATTGGGGGGAGTCTGCTGATGTGGCTCACATCCTGCTATGAGTCCAGCCACCACTTGCCTCATGCCTGGGGACAGCCAGTTGCAGACTGGCTTGGGGACAGCCAGTTGCAGAGACCACTACTGCCCTTGGAGGACAAGGGCCAAGGAAGCAGCTGGTGTTTCAGGTATCTAGGTGCCCAGAGGGCAACTGGAGAAGTTAATGTCCCAGGTGCTAGGGAGCAGGGTGTCCTGGTGGACCCAACTCTAAGTATCATCCCATATACTGGGCAATTATGTTTGCAACTTTTATACACTTCTAGTGGCATCCAAGCCAGCTGTAGGCTGATTGTCCTGACAATTCTCATATGTTGTACAAATAAATGTGTCATCACTATTTTAAAATACTTGGCCTGAAAAATGTCATTGAATTTGAAATCTGTTTCCATTACCACAAAATGTCAATATTACTTATTTGTCAATGAGGGAGAGTTATTTGGTTATTCCAATACAATATAAATGTAGATTTTTTAATAGTTGCAACATTGATTTAAAAATTTATATTATAGTCTCATGAGGACAAATTTTCTTGTTGGTGGAGATCACCAGGAATTTGAAGAGATTGCCTCTAAAAAGCACTGTTCCAGTTACATGTAGCTGTTTCACCCTGTGTTCCCCCAAGACAATGGAGAGGTTACAAAAGTATGTTCACAGACACACATTTGAGTGTCTCACATACAGGTAACCCCTATGTAACATGGTGCTTCTATAAATGGTTTCGCTCAAACTCGGTTTGAAAATTAGAGAAATCCCTGAACATGGAGTGTAATAGAGCTTTTAAGAGCAAAAAATAGTCTCATTTGAAATTAGGGAAGTCCCCAAACAACATGGAACATAATAAGAACTTTTAAGAGCAAAGGATCTCTCACTTGAAATTAATGAAATTTATAAAGATCTTTCAGCTAAAAGCAAGCAATCTAAAATAACAGATATTTTGCAAAAAGTACAGGATAGAAGTCAAGGTAATGCTGAAGAAGGTTCAGAGGATGAAGGTACCTTGTCAAAAAGAAAATGCCCTCAGTTAATGGTGCTTAGTAATGATGACAAATAAGGTGTTATTTAATATATATTAATATATTATACTTTTAGTGAAAATTGCTTTAAGAAAGATAGTTCTCTTAGTTATAAAAATACAATAGTATGTTTAAAAAATCTTTTGGAGCATAACCCCCTCTTTTTTGCTAATTCTTGGATTCACATAACATGGCATTTTTAAGGAACCTAACAACCATATTATTTGGGGTTACCCAAAGTTAGAACATTTTATTTGGAAATTATATTTAAATTACCTTTCTAAAAGTTCTATATTTTATTTTTCTTATACAGTAGTTTCCTCTTGTCTGTGGTTTTACTTTCCATGGTATGGGTTACTCAGTCAACCATGGTCAGAAAATATTAAATGGAAAATTCCAGAAATAAATAATTTATAAGTTTTCAATTGTATGTTGTTCTGAGTAGCTTCATGAAACCTTTCATCACCCTGCTGTCCTACCAGGGACATGAATCATCCATCCATCTGCATCTCTCACAAATCTGTATATGCTACCTACTCACTATGAACTATCTTCAGGTTCAGGCATCCACTAGGGGACTTGCAATGTATCCCCTGCAGATAAAGTATAGCAAGTTTTTCCCACTAAACTCTAAATTTCCTTCAGTTTACTCCAGAGTGTGATACAAATGCTATCATTTTTTTTTTTCTGTTGTGCTAACATAAAGAATGTTGAGAACTAAAAAGTAGCTATTGAGGTGCAATTTATATACTATACATAGAGTTCACCCATTTTAAGTGTACAATTCAATGATTTTTAGTAAATTTATTGAGTTGTATGACCATTGCCATCCATTTTTAAGTACGTTTTATTGATTATGCTGTTACAGTTGTCCCCATTTCTTTTCCCTTTGCTGCCCTCTGCCCAGAACCCCATTTCCCTTCAGCAATCCCATCCCCCTTTGTACATGCCCATGGGTCATGTATGTAAGTTCCCTGATTTCACCCTTTCCTACATTATTCTTTACTCACTCCTGTCAATCTTGTACCCACCAGTTAAGTTTCCTAATCCCTGCACCATTTCCCCATTTCTCCCCCTTCCCCTTCCCAGCTGATAATTCTCCCAATGATCTCCATGCCTATGATTCTGATCCTATTCTGGTTGTTTGTTTAGTTTGTTTTTATTTTTATTTTTTTAGGTTCTGTTGATGATGGTTGTGAGTTTGTTGTCATTTTAATGTTCATAGTTTTGATCTTCTTTTTCTTCAGTAAGTCTCTTTAACATTTCATATAATAATGGCTTGGTGATGATGAATTCCTTTAGCTTTACCTTGTCTGGGAAGCACTTTATCTGCCCTTTCATTCTGAATGATAGCTTTGCTGGATAGAGTAATTTATGTTGTAGGTCCTAGCTTTTCATCACTTTGAATATTTGCCAGTCCCTTCTTGCCTACAAAGTTTCTTTTGTGAAATCAGCTGATAGTCTTATAGGAACCCCTTTGTAGGTGACTGTTCTTTTCTCTTGCTGCTTTTAAGATTCTCTCCTTATCTTTAAACTTTGGCATTTTAATTATGATATGTCTTGGTGTGATCCTTTTTGAATCTAGCTTGTTTGGTACTCTCTGTGCTTCCTTGACTTGTCTGCCTATTTCCTGTGCCAAATCAGGGAAGTTTTTCTTCATTGTTTTTTTTCACACAAGTTGTCAATTTCTTGCTCTTCCTCTTCTCCTTTTGGCACTCTATGATTCAGATGTTGGCACATTTAAAGTCATCCCGGAGGTTCTTAAGCCCTTCCTTATTTTTTTCAACTTGTTTTCTTATTCTGTGCTGGTTGATTATTTATTTCTTCCTTATTTTCCAAATCATTAATTTGAACCCCAGTTGCCTTTCCTTCACCACTGGTTTTGTGTGGATTTCCTTTCATTTCACTTACCTTAGCCTTCACTTCTCCCCTTCTGCATTAGCCATACTCAAACATATCTGTCAAGTCTGTGAGTGACTTTATCACCAGTGTTTTAAACTGTGCATCTGTCAGGCTGGCTATTTCTTTATCACGTAGTTCAGCCTCTGGGACCTTTATCTGTTCCCCATTTTGGGCCATACCTCTCTGTCTCCTCAACTTGACAGGCTCCTGTGTTTGCCTCTGTGTCTTAGAGAGCTGTCACTCCTGGTACGTTGTAAAGGGTAGAGCCTTAGGTACTCATCAGTCTTGGGTGACTGGTTTTACCATGTTGTGGCACTGTATGTGAAAGAGAGGTCTGAGAGGGAACAATGCTGCCTGCTCAGCACTCAACCCTTTTCTAGGTACTACTCCCCCTTCCTGTATAGAACTGGCACCTCTCTTGCTGTTGCCCTAGCCATGGTTCCCAGAGTGGATGGATCTGCAAATGTTCTAGAACCATGGGGGCCCTCTAAACAAATGGACTCTGCTGAGAGATTGGCAGTTTTTCCTCTGCCGAAACCCCCACTGCTTTTACAGTCAGAAGCAATGAGGCTTTATTTTTCCCCCTGGCACAGAAATTGTGAGCTGCACAGTCTGGTTTGGTGCTGGGAGCACTCCCCAGGTGTCTCTACTTTTTTCTCTTTTTTAAAAAGATTTTATTATTTTTAGAGAGAGGGGCAAGGATGGAGGAAGAAAGGGAGAGAAACATCAATGTGTGGTTGCCTTTCACCTGCCTCCAGCTATGGACCTGGCTGGAGAACTGGGTTGCAACCTGGTTATGTGCCCTGGCTGGGAATCAAACCAGTGACCTTTGGGTTCATAGGCCAGCATCAATGCTACTTTTTAAAATGTATGACTGCACTCTGCCAGCCATCCACAGTTTCTGTCCCACTGTGCCACCAAACTATGTCCTCTCTGTCCTGGCCCCACCCCTTCTAACCATCTGGATGAGTATTTCTTCTTTATACTTCTGTTGGACTTCCATGTAGCTTGGTTTTCTAGAATTTCTGGTTGTCTCCAGTTTTGAAGTTGTTGTATTCCTTCTTAGTTGTGGAGGGAGATGCAACATGTCCACCTACACCACCACCTTGGCTGGAAATTGCACCATCCATTTTTAGAACATTTTCCTCACCCCAATAAGATAAGAAGTTAGTTAGGATGGTGAGAAGGGGCCAGAAGGCATTCCTGAAGTTACTGAGCGAGTATAAAGGTGTTGAATTCCCAGGGGTACATGGAAATTCAAGGGGATGGATGTTACTCTGGGGAGGGGCTTGTGGCTCTGCTCAAATGTCACCTGTGCAGAAAGGCCTTTCCATTTCAGCACAGTAGCTTGCTCTTCCTTCTCATGAGCTTCAGTGTCCACCTCTCACAGCATAACAATTACAGGTGCATTTTTGGATCGTGGTTCTGCTGTGTCCCCATAACTTAGCCCCATCTGTGGCACACAGCAGGACGTCAATAATAAATGATCGCTAGCTCTCTATTCTCCCTTCCATGGTTGTCGGCACATGGGGACATTTCCAAGTGGCCAACAGTGACTAGAGCAGAATCAGGCTCTCAGTGTTGTGGGACAATAGAGTAAGTGCAGGCTAGGTGTCACAGCCCTGAATTCTTGTCTGGCTCTGCTTCTGACCATTTGTTCCCCTGTGCTTGCACCTACCACCATATGACCAGGGCTTCTGGGTCATATGCTGCCTCAGTTGTTTTCCAGCTGCAGACCTCCACTGTCCCAAAGGTACATCCTTCCCCCCAGTGTCTAGGAAGCTGCCTGCATTTGAAGGATCAATTTCCAGAGATCAAGAGAGGCCACAGTAGGGTCTCTAGCCTCAGGCTGTGCCTGAGGACTTGGCAGCGGAGCATTTGCCCAGATGGCTGCAGCTGTCCCCTAACACTGTGAAGACAGCAAGTAGATCAAGTGCCTTTACTACCTCCAGAAGCAGGTATACGGGCAAAATGGTTTCTTTGGGCACCAAAAAATGAGGAGGTATAAAGCAAGCACATCAAGCTATTTTTTGTGTACACTTAGCAGTTGCCCAGACTTGCAACCCCCTTTTTAAAAGCAGAGTTACTTCACTAATGATCGAGCTCCATTATTCTTTATTACTAGACTTTAAACTCTGCTCCGTATTTCCCCTCAGTGTTCTGCTCACTAACCCCTTTATCCACTCTCATAAACCTACATTTAAAGCTGACATAAAATACAGCCAGGACTCCATGGTAAAGCTTTCTGGCAGTGGCTCAAGGTAGCAAAGTGATTGTGGCTGTGACAGAGAAACCCTCCCAGATTATTTTTGATCCAAGATGCCTCTCAGGTAGGCTTCCGGGTTGCGGGGTAGGAGCTGCTTCTCGGTGACCAGCGGAAGCTCAGTTTAGGGCTCCGGTGCAGACACCCAAGCAGCAGTCCCAGAGGGGAGGCAGTTGGTGCCCCTCCAGCATCCTCCCAGCTCTCTGGGCAGTTGGGACCTGCCTGAGACAGATCAGACCTGAGCATTGTTTTCCTATCTCACCATGCTGTTAATTAAATAACAAACTTTCACAGCTGGTGGCTGCCAGTTCATCTCATCCCCCTACTCCTCCCTTCTGTGCACTAATTAGTGCAAAAGCAGGGAGCAAATCTTCCAGTATTGATTTGCCTTTGTAGTGGTGATTATTGCCGGAACAACGCACAGCGCGCCCCTCCAAGCCCCACACCCCAAGTTTGGACTGCATGCTTCTTTCTGCATAGATTTTTGGCTTTGCTAGGCTAAGATAGGAACCCAGATATTGAAAGGAATAATACCACATTTGTTTGTTTCCTCAGGTTTTGAGAAGCAAAAGGGATTGTGAGAGGGAAAGGGGAGACAACACCTCCAGAGGATGTGACTCATTTAAAGGTGTTGGCTGGTCTTTTCAAAAAGTAGAACCCTGGAAGGTGGCAGCCTAGTCCAGCCAAGTGTCAGTGGAAGGTGGGAAAAAACCTCTACTAACACCTTTCTGTTTCTGAAGTGGGTCTGTTTCCGACAGCTCTCAGCTCTGCTGGTGCCTCAGACTGCTCAGGGACAATGTGCCATTTGGGCCTTGGGACTTTTGTAAACTTGTGGCCTGGAGAGGGACTTGAGGGCAGAGGGGTGCTCCTCCAAACAGTACAGGGCAGACAGACCTTGACCCTCGTCACTAGGGTGCTTGCCAATAGACCTCTGTGGCCAATCAGTTCCTAGTAATACTATGTACTACATAGTACCTACATAGTACTATGGCAATGAAAAAGGAGTATTTAAAATACTGCTCAGCAGGCAACATTTTAAAGAATGGGTACTGCATAGTGTGTTTTAGGGGATTTTATCTATTGTGGTTTTTTCCTTCCTAATACTACGATCCATTCTTGGTCGATAATCTTCATTTCTCTCCCAGTATCACTCTAACCCCCCATCCCCAGAAACATAATTTCACACGGTCCTCCCTTGCGCCAGGGCCTGTGTGGGGCATGCAGCACTCAACTAGTAATGTCTGCCAGGGTGAAGGTGAGGGCAGTGCCAATTAAGTTATGTATCTATCATCCCATCCTTTAAAATTAAAAAAAATATTGTAGTAAAATACACATAACAAAACTTATCATCTTAATCATGTTTAAGCATGCAATTCAGTAATATTAAACTGTTGCATAATCCATGTTTAGAACTTTTCTATCTTGTGGAACTGAAACTCTATACCCATTAAATAGCAACTCTCTATCCCTCACCCCCTGGTCCCTGGTGATCATCATTCTACTTCCTGTCTCTAGGAGCTTGACTACTTGAGAGAACTGAAATTATAGAATATTTGTCTTCTTGTCTCTGGCTTATTTTACTTAGCATAATGTCTTTAAGTTTCATCCATGTAGCATATGTCAGAATATCCTTCCTTCTTAGGCTTAATAATATTCTATTATATGTTTATACCACATTTTGTCATCTGTCAGTGGACATTTGGGTTACTTCTATAATTTGGCTATTATGAATAATGCTGCTATGAACAGAGGTGTACATATATCTGATCCTTTAAGTTTTTTCCCAACAGTTTAATGATCTAACTTAGTGATTTTCTGGTTACATTGAAATCTGTAGAGCTTTAAAAATGAACCCCCTGAGCCAACACCTGAATTAAATCTAAATGTCTAGGAGTTGAACCCACCAATTAAGAATAAGATGTGCTTGTTAAAAATACAGATTCTCTGGAGGTTGTGATTCAGTTAGTTTGTGATGGGCCCCAGAAATCTGTACTTTTAAAAAAGAGCCCCAAGATTCTCATGATTGGGCATTTCAGAAATTGCTACCTAAACCATCAATTTAAAACCTCCCTAATTAACCCCCATAAAGCCTTTATCTTTGGGTCATGAATGGCCTCATACTATTTTCTAGTTGTCTTATGTATTTTGGTCTTATAGCCCTACCTGGATTGCAAATGAATAAAATTGTAGAATTTCTGAACTCAGAGGGGCCATAGGGACTGTCATATCTGAGCTAAATGTCGGTGGAGATCTCTAGATAGCTGGAAGGAATCCGGTCTACTGGTGAAGAAAAACTTGTGGGAAGCTAATGGGAGGTTTTCCATGCTTTATTAAAGTAGCAGAGCTGTGACCGTGGAGATTGCAGGCTTACACACAAACATGCAACCTCCCCCCCACCCTCACCTCAGTAGTGGCTGGGCATTGGGGAGTGCTGGAACTTCCACACACCCACTCTCTTGTACTCTCTTTTGTGTGCTCCATCCCATTCACTCCCATGCACTCTTACTCTTGCATGCTCACATATCCCCCCATGCTTACAGCAAACTCAGTTTTTATACATATTGGGACAAAGGTAGCTTCATGCCAAGGGGTTCCATAAGGAATGACCTTCGGTAACTGGCTGAGTCAAGGCGGAGCTACCTCTATTGGAAGTCACAGCCTTATATAGCAGGGGTCGTCCCCTGACAGGGACTTCCTACCAAGGTCATACTGTAGTTGATTTCAAGATTGAGTTAAAATTCAAAATTCCCTTTACTCAGTGCTAATTAAAATTTTTGTTTTTCCACTGCCAAGACAGGCCAGCACTTCAGTTTTAAGAAAAACAGTGTGACTACTGTTGTCTTGGTGAAAGGCTAAGTGTTCACATTTACTTGTATACCTTCTGCTGCTCTGAGAACCCCCTGTCAATGAATGATTGGAACAGCATTATGGAGTAGGAGTAACTGGATGACAAATAGATCTAAATTGTGCCTATCATAGCCCAAGGTGTCCATCTAGCTGCCTCTTAAGCCTAGCTCAAGTCCACATCAGCTCTGAGAGCCTGGACCAGTATGGATGTTATTATACTTCCTTCCTTAAATAATGAATCATAAGAGCTTGCATTAATTGAACATTGAGTTCACCAGGTGGTATCTAGATGGATTACATGGATAATTTGATAGGCCTGCAAGAAAATGAAAGCTTGGAAATTTTAAGTTGACTTGTCCACAGTGACTTGCTAGCAAGTGACAAGGCTTGAACTTGAGGATAGGCTGATTCACCAACCCACTCTCTTAGTTACTGTGCTGTTTTGAATTGAGGAAAAGAAAAATTAAGTAAAATGCATAAGGGAGTGTCTAGTTCATTAGAGAAGTTTAGTAAATGGCCATCATAATTGTCACTGCAACAGCAACTAACTAACTCTTCCTTGCATGGCTTTTATTATGTGCCAGGCATGGTTTTAAGCATGTAATATATATTTATTTGCAAAATAACCCTATGAAGTAGCACTACTAAAATAGATTTTACAGACGAAGACTCTGAGGCACAAAAGATTATATAACTTAAAGTTATACAACTAGTAAGGGGCAAAGATGGCATTTGAACTAGGGAGTTTGGTTCCATACTTAAACCAGAACACTATGCTGTCTTCCATGTGGTAAATAAAAAATAGTACTACTAAATAATGACAAATAATAAGGCTCTCAGTTTCTTTCAACATGTTCTTCTACATTCTATCCTTGTAGGCATGCCCTTAAGGTGTATATATATATATATATAAAATATATATATATACTTTTTATGTCTCCCCTTTCTGGTCTCTCAAAATTCTTATATGGTTCAATTTAATACCATTTCACATCACCTGATTTCTTAGTCATTTTGGAATTTTTGCTTGAAGTATTTATCTCTTAACTAAGTGAGGTCACACTCTTGTTTCCTTTTCTTCTCCCTCTTTCTCTGGCTGCTCCTTCTCAGCCCCTTTTACAGGTTTTCTATTCTCTGAATTAAAAAAAATTAATATATGGACTAACATGACATCTCACTTGTTCTACACATCAGGAGATCATAGGTCATGTACAGTAAGTCCCATGTGTAAGGCAAGGATGAAGCTTGGATAGCATGGACAAAGCTGCCTTTCCTGTTTTATTTTTCAGCATATTTGTGCATGCTGCTGTGGGTTAAGTTGTGTTTCACAAAAAGATAGTTTTAAGTCCTAACTCCCAGTACCTCAGAATGTGACTTATTTGGCAATAGGATCATTGCTGATGCTATTAGTTGTTGTATGAGGTCATACCGAATTAGGATGAGACACCTTATAAAAAAAGAGAAGAGACTCAGGGACAGAGATATACCAAGAGAAGACAGCTGTATCGTTATGAGGCACACATTGGACTGAAGCATCAACAAGCCAAGGAATGTCATGGACTGCCAGTGAACACTAGCAGCTAGAAGAGGTAAGGAAGGATTCTCTCCTCCAGGTATCAGAAGGAGCCTGGTCCCTTGATAACTTCTCAGATTTTCAGCCTCTGGAACTTTGAGAGAAGAAATTTCTGTTGTCTTAAGCCATCTAATTTGTGATACTTTGTTATGGCAGCCAAAGGAAACTAACAATACATGTGCCTACTTAGATAGATTTGTGAATTATTTTTCCCTGTTTAAATGAGTCTATCCCTCATTTAATGGACATTCTGCACAGACACCATTAGGTGAAGATTGGAAAAGCACAGTACACCCCATGGACAGGGCAGTACTCTCCCTATTGATCACTATCATGAGGGAAAAATGAAGACAGTTCCATCAAACCTGGTAAAAAAGTCAGCCAAAAATGTCTTGATATCAAATTATCAAGACATTTGACCTATAAATGTCTGCTATTATTATAAATTAATCTTACCCCAAATTATATTACACCTTGAGGCAATAGCTGATGATAGCATCAAGCCATCACAATCAATAAGATATTTAATATTCTTTATTTCATCTTTATATCATCCTTTAAAATATTTTATTTTTATGTCTTTTCATAATACATGCACCATTTCTTTATTAAAGCACATATTTGTACCCTATATATAAATAAAAGGATAGATAAGTGCTACATATTGGTAATATGTGCTCATGATTTTAAATTGATGGGGTACATGACTAAGGTTAGAGATCCCTGATCTAGCCAATACCCATCCCTCTTTTATGAATGAGGATAAAGGTCCAGGGTGGTTATGTGAGTAGGTTACCATGGTCAAAACTTGAACTTGAGTCTTCTGATTACAGCTGGGGTCAAGACTTTACACAACTCTTTCCTCCTCAAAGATATAGTGAGGTACACACTTTGTCCTATTTGAGTATCATGAGGTCTTGAGTGATTTTGAGTAAGATGCTCTTGTTTAGCCAGCCTTGTGGGAAGCAGAGGTGTTTCAGCAGGGTCAGGCAAATGTGGGCTTGAGACCTGGTTCTACTGCCTGGTAGTTGTGTGACCTAGGGCAACTAAGTGCCTTTTTGATCCTCAGTAAGATGTGAATAATTGTGCTATGGCATAGGATTTTTTTTAAAGGAATAAATTATATATTGCTGTCAAGGTGTAAACAACCTGTTCCTTCAAGTTGAGTTATAATAGCAATAGTTGATTACTACTGAGATTATGAAGGTATAGGAGATATAATTCTGCCTTATATATGGAGGTATTCCTGGGGACTGAGGGATAGGACTTACGCCCAGATGTGAATGTGGTGTGCCTGGCCAGGCATATGGCAGAGAGGTGGTGTGGTGCTGCCCGTGGCCCCCAGCCCAGGGAGCCCAGTGATGGCTTCCGTGGGCCGATATTTGCTGGGTGGAGACCTGCAATTCTCATTGGCTTTCCACAACCTCAGGTCACATTTTTGGTATTATGCTAAGTCAAATAAGTCCCTAGAATAACAAATACCATAAAATTTCTCTTATATGTGGAATCCAAAGAGTAATATAAATGAACAAACAAAAACAGAAACATATTCATAGATACAGAGAACAGATTGATAGTTTCCAGAAGAAAGGGAAGTTGTGGGGTCACATTATTTCTCATATCTTGGTCACAGACAAATGTTTTGATGGAGAGAGACCTTTTTCTCACCTCTCCCTATTCCTCAATGCACTGTAATCTGACTTTTACTCCTCAGCTGTCAGGAAAATGCCCTGCTAAAGGCCATAATGACTTTCTCATCAGGACACCTCTTGATTGTAACCATGGCTTCTTTGCACCATTGTCACTGTTTGGGACCATTTAACCTCTTCCTTCTTGAAGTATACTCTTTTTCTTAAATGAGGAGTGGCACACTCTCTTGGCTTTCCTTTTCTCTCCACATGCTTCTTGTCACTGTCCTTTGCTGTCTGACATTTTTTGGCTGTGCATTTACATGCTGGGACGTCTCCTAGTTCTGGTCTAGGCTCCTGTTCTTCCTGAATAATTCTATATATGGGCTTGGCCACCACTCCACTTGGCATCACTAATTCTCAAACAGGGGCAGGGCTGCCAAAATCGCCTGCCAGGAGAGAGGCTTTTTCAGGCTACATATGCAATTGTAGGGGTTCTGAATGTACCTTCTTTCACGGACATTCACTGTCATAGTGGACCCACTACGGATGATGGTTCCTCAGTTGTGTGTGCGTGTGTGTGTTGAGAGGCTTTTATTTAATGCTGACAGAGACCACTCTATCACTTGTACATTCAGGTACCACTACACATATCCACTGGAATGTACACTAGGTACCTTAGACTCAATCTGACCCAAGTGACACTTAGCTGTATAAAACTTGCTCCTTTTTTTCATCTTCATTTTCAGTGAGTGGCACCATTGTTCAAATGGTTGCTCAAGCCAAAAGCTGGTTATCACCCTTGATAACTCCAGTTACATTATCTCCAACCTGACACCCACAATCATTACCATGCCCTTGTGAATCTACCTTCTAAAAAATCATTTGCATTAGATTTCTCTTGTACTTCATTGATGCTATAATCCTCACTTCTAGCCAATTTCCACACTGCCACACATGGCCTCCTCAAATGCAGTCTTATCATGGTACCCCCTGCTTGAGTCTTTAGGGTTCCCAGCTGCCCTCAGGACTCAGCTGGCTCTGCCCAGTTCTTCAGCATCATTTCTTGCCTCTTCTCATCTTAATCTGTATTTTGGTTATATTTAGGGATACCTATGGTTAATTGTCCAGACCAGAATATACTGAGAATAAAAGAGAGTGCTGTAAATAATTTCTCTAAAAATATAGAGAAAACTAGATATCTCCCAAGAAAACTAAGAGGTATAGTCAACCTAAGTCATACTGAACCTTACTCTAATGTGCTTTGGTTTCTTTCATTTGTTGACCTATGTTTTGATGTCCCCCTCTATCTGGAATTGTCCTTTTTGCCTTTTTGAGACCACCACTCCTTCTGTGTGTTCTCCTAGCTCCCTGTACCTCAACCATCCAGCATGTAAAACTCCATTTTAAAGGTTTTATTTTTCACCCTCCCCTGAGAGATAAAACAGTCCATTTGGGTCTAGAGTTGGTTTATGCTTATACCATGATCTAGACTGTTTTCTTAAGCGCTACCTTGCCCTCTTTTATTTTTAAAAATTTTATTTATTATTTTTAGAGAAAGGAAGGGAAGGAGGCAGAGAGGGAGAGAAACATCAATGTATGGTTGCCTTTCACCTACCTCTAGCTATGGACCTGGCAGGAGACCTGGCTTGCAACCTGGCTTGCAACCTGGCTATGTGCCCTGGCTGGGAATTGAACCAGCAACCTTTGGGTTTGAAAACTGGTGCCTATCCACTGAGCCACTAGCCGGAACTCTTGCCTGTTTTTATATGAGAGAGAGAGAGAGTAGTTCAGGCTTAGAGTCATTATATAATTGGCAGAATCTAGCCAGAAAGTTAAGACATCATCTTATTTCATTTTATTGATTGATGTTTATTTTCTATTTATGGCAAGTTATTGTATTTTCTATTTGTGTTAATGATAGATTTTTTCCTGAATTAACTAAGAGAAGAAGTCTCTTAAATAAAAACATTAAATTAATGAGCATAGTTGATATATGAATGTGGAGGAAAATTATGATAGCTGGCACGTCTAAGAATAAGGACATCCTCCTGTTATTACAAGACAATAAATGCCATTATTACACTTAAAACATGAACATAATACAAGGTATATAACTTCTGATATATTCTAAGTATTCACATTTAAAAAATCTGGGGAAGGGGAGAGGAAGAGGCAAGGAAGGGGAGCAGTTTAGACAAGAACCTAGTATAAAGGAACCATGGACATGGACAACAGGTGGGATTGACTTTGGGGGGAATGGGTGGGTGGGGAGGGGGACAGAGGGGAGCAAAAAGGGGGTGGATGTAATACAACAACAATAAAATTTTAAAAAACCTTTACATTACTCTTTTAAATGTATCCAATGGAATCTAAATATCAGAGGACTTGATACTCATGATCACCTAGGTATTTTTAATACATAAACAAGCTCTTCTTTAGCATTTGAGTGTTTTATACCTTTTCCTTCCTTGAATTTATATATCTATTCTGGTTACACCATAAAGTTTTATTCTATTATATAATTGTGCTCAAATGTTTTTTATTGATCACCCTAGTGTGTTCTTCTAAAACAAACAAAAAAAGAGATTAAAATTGAATTTTTTCTTTATATCCTATGATCATAAAACTCTATGTATTAAAAAATTCTTCTTGATTGAGGTGTTATAATTATTATCACTATACAAATAAATTATTCCTATGCTATTAACCATAGCATCATGATTACATCACAATTTTAGTAATAGTCATAAAGTGAAAAGTTTTGAAAATATATTTTGTAAATGATACAATGAGGTTTTAACAAATAGTATGTGTATTTATGGGTGAATATTACTTATTACTAGAAAGAAATGGCATCAATTTTATTTCTATTTTTTATAGAGGAAGATAACAATAGGGAAGGAGATTTATAATATTAGTTTGAATTCTTTCATGATTATATGACAACAATCACATAGTGAAATATCACAAAATTCATTTTAATAATTTTAATAATAATTTATCACTTGATAATGCAGCTGATTCCTCTTTCAATATTATTAAGTAAAAAATTAGAACAGCTTGTAAAAGATTTGCTATCCAGTTGTTAGATTTATTCATCCTCTTGATTTCTTAGTTATATTGAAAAGTATTTATTAATCATTACCAAATTATTATTAATTATAAGTAGTTTTCACCTAGAAGCATCATCTTTTCTTTAAATGACTGAAAAGAATAAAAATATTGGTCAATTCAATACACCTTGCTAATGCAGTATTTTTTATCAAATACAGATGCTTTAAATGTATTTACACAAAACTGTGTAGTTACAGATTTTAATTTATAAAAAATGTCCACCATGATCAAGCCCATCAGCCAAATCTACATGCTTTCTGCCAGAAAACTTCATTTTCTAATTCAAGTAGACATCTCTGTGACAACTCTCTCGTCCTGGTTCTAATTCTAAGAAAGACAGGTAAGTGGGCCCAGGAATTTGCTGCCTGGTGAATTATGCCAGTGTCACATTCCTTGCTTTGCTCCCAGCCTCAGGAACCTTGCTTTCTTTGATGCAAGTTAGAAGTAGAAGATGAGAGGGCATTAAGTAGTGCTCCTGGCGTGGCCAATGTACTTTGTCTTTAAAGCCCCAGGTGGCCTTTCACAGAACAAGTGTAACACCAGGAAAGACACCAGCCCTGTCAGGTGCCTTGGGGGACACCGACACCTATGCTCTCTTGTTGTTTAGGGCCTGGTTGATGAACACCTGGGCTCAGTCCTGTGGGAAGAGTCAGGCTGGGTGAGGGAGCTGGTGTTTCTAGTGAGCCATGGGTGACCATGAGCAGGGAGGTGGCAGAGGAGGACTGATCGACTGGCCAGAAGCCTATATTATAAAAGTGGCCACACAGAGGTCAATGTTAGAAAGAGGTGTGGGAAATCTGAAACTTGATTTCCTTAAACTATGCTCTGCTTCAGATCCTGAGCAGAAGTTTCTAGGTCTCCCAGTGTGCATTTACCTGCATGAAGCCTTCTGGGACAGCAAATTCCCTTTGTTGGAGGCTGGGTTGGATGACACGGGATTTGGGGAATGGACAAGGTACCGGAGAAGTCACTGCTGGTCCTGGGTGCGCCCAGTTGTGATCTCCTGACTCAGCTCTGACTGACCCAGGGAGACCCTTGGCCTGGGGAGAGATACTATCTCTATTTCCAAGACTGTTCTGTTTACAGATATCCTAGAACAAAAACAGTCAGTGCCTTTGCTTGCAATATGTGGAGAAATACAAAATACAAGAGATGCATGGAGAATTCTCTTTCAACAGGAACTTTTCAGCTCTATTACAATCTTTTGGGGTCACAGTTGTATAGGTGGTTTATCAGTGATGAAAACCTTGTTATAAGGTGCATGACCATAAATAAATTACAGAATATGTTAGAGGGTGATTGTTCTAATGAGAAAAATATGCCAAAGAAGGGGATAGCAAGTGAATGGGTGCAATATAAAAATAAGATAGGCAGGGAAGGGTTCACTAAAACATTTAAATCAAGACTTAAAGGAAGGGAAGGAATAATCTGTGCAAATATGGCTTGGGAAGAACACTCCAGGTGGAGGGAACAGCAAGTGCAAAGGCTCTGAGGCTGTGGGGTATTGTAGAAAGAGCCACGGATGGGACACAGACACTGCCATATGCTCTAGGTGATCTAGCCTCCTCTGAGCCTCATTTTTGTTTATATATATAAAAATGTGGCCTTGAGCAAGATTTTCAAGGCTCAGTTAAGCTCTAAGGGTTAATAATTCTATAGCAAAACCCTTTTCTTAGGAAAAGCAAAAGGGTGTCTGCTAATGTGGATGTGCTTATGGAAACAGTCTTTTATGATTTCTCTGTTCATTTCTAGCTGGGGTTTGACAGCTGAAAATGCACACTCTTGCTCTCTGAGGGCTGAATTTTCCACATACCTGGCCAAGGTGCAGACGAGTTGTAAATGAACAGAATTGACAGAGTTGATTGCTATCTTTTTCATTATGGTTCAGTGTTTCACTCCTGTTGTGGTCCTGGCAGATGACAACAGAATGCTGGACATGAGAAAGAGTAAATTATTTCTTATCTGATCATTCATTGTGTGTGTTGAGGGCGACCAAAGATTTTAATAATAAAACGTCAAACAGCATGGATTGCTTCACTCACCAAAACTTAACCTGTTATTTACAATACATTCCCTTAACTTCCCAATTCTTAAAAAAACAAAAACAAAAACAAAACAAAACAAAACAAAAAACTAGGCATTGGCAGCTTAACCTGATAATATTGGAGATAAATACATATCCTGTAGGGCTCTTGGGTTCCTTTTGGGGACCTTTGGGTTTGGCACACAATCCATTTTTCATGCTTATGTGGTTGACTCCCATGAGATGCACCCATCGCTTTAAGCAAGTATTATTTAAACATGTCATGCCAAGGATTTGGCTGTAGCAGGGGGAGAAGGGCTTGGAGGAATCAGTTCTGTAACTAGAGACTTCTTAATACTCTTTAGAGAATTATTTTGAGATCTCTCTAATTGAGAAGAAAGTGTTAAAAATACTTCTGTTTTCTGGAGATATTTTCTGGCAATGATTGGGGAGCTAAGGACATAGTGTTTATATGTGGAAAGTAGGTTGGGGAAAGAGTCGGGGGTAGTGATGAAAAGGAAAGAGATGTTAAGGCTCTGCAGGGTCTGGAATTTTACTTGCAATTAGCAAGCCACCCAGTTAGTTAACCAGAGTTTCCTGGGTGCCAGCAGACTCCTGACTCACAAAGAACTTCATTAGGTCCTGCAATAGCAGTAGCCAGAGTATCAGCATTTGCACCAGTTCCCTGAGCACCTTTTCCACAGGGTGATATGATACCTACACATGCAGGACATTGTGTTATAGGAGAGGTGCCCTGAGCTTAGGGAACCCGAATCTTTTGTAATGGGCAGTAAACATGTCTGTCTTTTGCTCTGGAGAGAGACACTATCTCTATTTTGAAGTCTGTTCTGTTTACAGATATCCTAGAACAAAACTGTCAGTGCCTTTGCTTGCAATATGTGCAGAAATCTAAGAGAGCAATGAAGAATTCTCTTTTAACAGGGACAAAGACATATTTTTGCTCTAAGGTTGCAATTTCCTCCCTTCTTCCTGCTGCCTCAGTTGAATTCACCCTGGCTTTAGATCCTAGAAGATTTTCATCTCTAATTTCTAGGGAAATCCAGACAGACAAATTCCTGCCTGAGATCAAGGTACAATTCTGTCTTCCTGGTGAAAATGTCTCAGAAGAGTTTTTAAAGTCCTATTGGCTTTATATCCAGTATGTATCTCTTTTACCTTGGTACTCTTTGCAGGGCAGGTGGACACTCCAACTATTGGAAATGTGAATTTCACATAATCTCTGATGTGGATGGGACTGTGGGTTGTTATTGGTCCAGTTCAGTCCTCCTTGACTGGGATGAGTTTTAAGTTGAGGCAAATAAATTTCTGAAGAATCAAGTGTCTCATTTCAAGTCATTTAGTAAAGCTGTGGTGGAACAATGATTTGAGGTCAGGTCTTTGGAAAGGGAAAGTTTCCTGGAGTTTTCCTTCTAATTGGAGACTAGGGAATCTTTTCAGACAGGCCTGACCAAGAAAAGTTGAGGAAAGGTGAGTGAGGGTTCTCATAATATCTTTTTGAAGCTTCAATAATTGTCAAGAAAGCAGTGTATGAAAGAGATTGCTAGTTGCTTACCCAATATCCATTCTTGCCCTTTTAAGGATAAGCCTCCTATATATTTGAATATGATAATTTGACAAATTAAAAACAGAAACAAAAACCACGACCCAAAATTCATTTGCCAGTTTTCCCTGAGATTGAGGTAGTGAGTGTGGTATGGGTAAAAGACACTTTTAGCATATTTCTGTCAAGGGGGCTCACTTGTTTGGCAGAAGACTTTTATCTTTTCCCAGTCCCTCATTCCTGCCTGGAACATGGCTGGAATGACTAGAGCAATGGTGACAATCTGTGATTACAGTAGACCTTGTAGATCAAAGAATGAATTAAAGATAGTGGAGCAGAAACAAAGCAAGGGCCTCAATCACTGTGAACATCATGAAGCTGTCATACCAGCCCTGGAGTATCTACTTACTTCTGGACTTCTTCAATATGAGAGAAAAATAACTTTTTTCCTTTTCTTTCCCTTCCTCTTTCTTCTTTCTTTCTTTTCTTTCTTTCCCTTCCTTCCTTCCTTCCTTTCTTTCCTTTCTTTTCTTTCTTTCTTTCTTTCTTTCTTTCTTTCTTTCTTTCTTTCTTTCTTTCTTTCTTTCTTTCTTTCTTTCTTTCTTTCTTTCTCTTTCTTTCTTTCTTTCTCTTTCTTTCTTTCTCTTTCTTTCTTTCTTTCTTTCTTTCTTTCTTTCTTTCTTTCTTTCTTTCTTTTCTT